>CAAKHG010021424.1:0-28310 GCA_901007715.1 Dactylopterus volitans
CACACACACGCACACACACACAAGCAGCGACGTTTCTTAATAGCCTCACAACACATTATCTAGAAATGTAAAGTTTTTGTCAACATTCATCTCAAAGCCGTTACATCATCGCCTTTTGCGATGTTAGTGTTCGCCACTAAAATCAGCCATTTCCCTGTCGTAGGCCTACAAATGAAATACTTGTCGTTTCATGGGTTTTTGTGCTTTTGTTATTGAGCTAAGAAGTTTATTGTAGTGGAAAAAAATAAGAAAAGTGTTGAGGGGTTTTCCTTTACATCTCTCTCCCTTTGTCCTTTTTTGTTTGTTTTTTACCACATCGGGAAAATGGGCGCAGTGTCGGACTCGCAGCATCTCTCCAATAATACGGAGCAATTTGATGTGTACGAGTAGTTTCACTTTTATTGAAAATACACACACACACACACACACACACACACACACACACACACACACACACACACACACACACACACACACACACAAACACACACACACATTTGAACATGGCCTGACCTTTCAATTTGTAATTTCAGTAGTTCCAAAATAGAATTTTCTTTTCTTCTTAAAAATAGTATTTGATTTCTTGATTTCTTTCTGTAATTTTCTGTACATTTTCTTGATTTATTATTATTATTATTATTATTATTATTATTATTATTGTAGGGAACATTAACAGCAAAATTAATGCAAAAGTGACCCATCTTTAATTTAATGACTATTTGTGTTGCTGTGGTCGGCATCAGGTCACTTGATCAAATCTTAGCGATTTACAAGTGAGAATTGAACATGATGGAAAATTGAAAGACATTTTGTGATTTTTTTTTTCCAGGTGGACTTTGGTTTCGCCAAGAAGATCGGCTTTTGTAAGAAGACCTGGACCTTCTGCGGGACTCCGGAGTACGTTGCCCCGGAGATTATCCTCAACAAGGGTCACGACGTGTCAGCAGACTATTGGTCGTTGGGCATCCTGATGTATGAGCTGCTGACGGGCAGGTGAGGAGGAGGAGGAGGAGAAAAAAGAGGAAGAGGAGGAGGAGTAAGAGGAGGAGGAGCAAGAAAAGAAGGAAGAGAAGGAGGTGGAGGCAGAGGAGGAGGAGCAGGAGGAGGAGGAGAAGGAAGCATTCAGTAGCATCACACACTGTTGTTACTATTGTTGTTGTTGTTGTTGCTGCTGCTGCTGCTACTGTTGTTGTTAATGTTGTTGTTGCTGCTGCTGTTGTTGTTGTTGTTGCCGCACAGCGTCTGACGGGGTTTCTGTGGTCTTCCAGTCCTCCTTTCTCAGGTCCAGATCCCATGAAAACCTACAACATCATTCTGAGAGGCATTGACATGATCGAGTTCCCCAAGAAGATCACAAAGAACGCCGCCAACCTCATCAAGAAGCTCTGCAGGTAGGGGGCGCCGTCTGCTGGAGCGCACGTTCGCCCGGAGTTTCACTCTCGAAGAGAAAACTTTGAGCCACAACTGTCTCTAATCCACAGAGACAATCCCTCCGAGAGACTTGGAAACCTGAAGAACGGAGTCAAAGACATCCAGAAGCACAAGTAAGTAAGCCTCTTTTCTGATGAACATCATCAGAGGAAACCAGGTTTGGCCCTGCTGCATTAAATTATCCGTGATTTAACATGTGGAGCTCAAAACAGTCTGTTTCTTCTGCTACATTCTGGAGAAGCTGCTGATACACCATCATCAGTGTATACTGGAGGCTGACCAACACTATTGGCCGATATTTGTGTGCAAAACCATATCAGTATCGGCAAAATAGGGCCAATGAGCACCGATATGAAGCATTTCTATGCAGCCCAAATGATTTATAGCCAATACCTGCATGCCACAGCATATCAGTATCGGCAAAATATGGCAAATTTGCACCAATATTAAGTACTACTACAAGCCTGACCAATTTACCAGCCAGCCAATATTATCAGCTGATATTTATGCATCGAGTACTACTATAAAGCCAGATTTATCAGTCAGCTAATATTACCGGCGAAAAAACAATCAAGAATCAAATTTAAAGCGGCAGGGATCATGTGGAGGATTTGTAACACCACAAATAGTTTGGAGCCAGTCCTGATCCAATATTCATATTAAAGAAATGTGATATGGAAATTTGAGGCCTCCTTTGCACAAACACTGAGAGGGAACTTTTACAGTGAAGTAGCAGACATCTTGTAGCCAGAAGTTAAATTTGAAAGATTATGACTACTCGCATATTTGTGTATTTTCTAATGTTCAATGAGAATTTTAAGGACTTTAATGTAGTGATTTTTGCCTTTTTTCTGCTGAGGCCACGCCTTCATATAAGAGTGGAAACACCGAGATAAAAGCTCACCGCCGGACTGTCGACATACTTTTGAGCAGCTAGTTTCCTGTAGCGAAGGTCCAAACTCGGCTTCCAGGTGTGTCAGTTGTTCCACTTTAAATCCAAGACAATCAAACGAGTGTGTGTCTCTGTGTTCAGGTGGTTTGAGGGCTTTAACTGGGAAGGACTGAGGAAAGGAACTCTGACTCCACCCATCACGCCTGATGTGAGTAAACTTTGACGGGATCAGCTGTTGAAACTCAGCAACATTCAAGGCCTTAAATGTCCTTGAAAATGGTTAAATCTACAGCAGCATGTCAGCGAGAAGCACTTTGCAATGTATGGAGAGGAACTCGACAACAGGAAGTTGAGCAGTCAGATTACCCATCAGCCACTGCACCTGTGCGGAACAATACAAACAGTTTGAGCTGACTGTACAAGTGTTGATATTGTAACTAACATATTGATGTGACCAGTTAAGTTTATCTAAAAAAAAAACAACTGCTTGTTATAATATGCTATACACCGAGGGCAACAACGGAACTATTAGCAAGCTAATCTAGTGTCTCTTTAGCTAACATAGCCATGTAACTTCAACATGAGCCTGCAGTAAAGGTTAACCTTAGATGTCAGTGCTAATTTTAGCACTCATGCTAGCACTGACAAACACTTTTATCAGAGGATGGTTGCAGCAACAGTTTTCCAAGGTGTGAACCGGGGAAAGCAGAGAGGAAGTGATGTCAGGGAATGTGGGGTCCATAGACTGTAGACTGGAATAAACCCCTGCTGCCCTCTTGATATTTGGGCACATAGAATTCTCTCTGGACCTTCACTCTGTTCGAACCGGCCAATGAGAGAAGAGAACCCACTAATTCTGAGTTACATAAAAACTTGAAAATACAAGTTCACCGACCTAGCAGCTGATTCAGGAATTTAGACTTCTGCAGTGCCTCAGCAGCTGTTGAAGGTGTGGGACTTGTTCTGTGCAGGTTTCTTCTCCCACTGACACCAGTAACTTCGACAGCTTCCCTGAAGACACAGACGAGGCACCACCAGACGACAACTCCGGGTGGGACTATGACTTTTAAGCGCCACATCTTCGCCCCCGAGTCCAGATCTGAGAGGTGGAAGACTCCTCACCAAGCTGAACAGAGATGAACTTTATACGCCATCTAGTGGATGTTTTTCACTGAGGCACCTTTTTGCTATTTTATTGGAGACGGGACTCTATGTGCTCATGGTTGGCTTGTGTCACCAAATGACTTGTGTACAGGGTATGAAGGAGGCAGCAGATTGGAAAAGTCCTTCGCTAATCGAACTGGTCCTTCAAGTCGGAGGAACCCTGAGGAACACTGCCAGAACAATGAGACTTGGCAGATGAAGTGGCTCAAGCATGAAACTAACCACTTGTTCACGACTACATTTGACTTGTGTTCCCAAGAATAAGGCACTTAAAGACGCTATAAAGTGTCTCAGGTTAAGACAATCTGTGAAAGTCAGCCAGCCTCAGAACGCAACACTCGCAACACCCTCAAGTGTCTCTGCTTCCTTCTTTGGCTGCTGGTTGGTTCATTCTTCTGCAGCCGATTTAGCTTTATGTCCCATAAACTGCTGCAACATTTTAGACTCTTGCAAGTGACGCGACCAGAGACCGAAGCTGCTGAGTCTTAAGGGTCAAGGGAAATCAAGGTGTCATAAAGTGTTTTCCAGAGCAATGGAAAAGACTACTTGAGTAGGCGGAGCCAGTGACTGAGATAACTGCCTTGGCCAAAGGTTATTTATCGGTCGTTTGATTACAAGAGTGGATGGAAACTAATCCACAATAAATGCTTAAAATGCAACATCCAGAAGGTGAGATGCCCCAATCTTGAGGCCTTGTCCTGCTGAGGGACCCTGAATCACAGTCTAGCTGTAAAACCTCGAGAATTCCAGCCACACGATCACAGACACCCTTTGTGTTTAAGTTAAGTGGCCTGCAGCAGCACCCAGGAGTTGATTCACTGGTTGGTTTCTGAGTTTCACATCTCACTTTTGCCCCAAGTGCCTTGATGTGGCCTTGACAGTAGAGGAGCCTTCAGAAACAAATCCTCCCAATGCGCGAGAGTTAGCCAGCTGTGAGCTGATGCTCAGGCTCCGCCCACGTCAGTGATGAGCCGATGCATTTAGCTGCAGCTCCTCTGGTGCCCACCAGCTGCTGCCAAAGACACTTGGCCAGAATCCAAGCAGAGACTGTTGATCTGCTTTTATCAGTCTGATCAACATTTTTGATAAGTTACTGGCACTTTAAGACATTTGTTCCTTGATTGACAGCCTTATCTCACATATCTGGGCTCCACACAGCCCCTCCCCCTGTGCCCATATAAGGATTTCCTGACTCCAGAAGCTGACAAAAGTTCTGACTCGTCCATTCACATAACCTCGAATGACGTCTGGACGCCACAGCCCCGATTTTCAGTGGACAATTGAAATAATCAGCTTTGTTGTCTGGCTGACACTTGACCTCTGACCCCTCGGGTGGGGAGTATCCTTGGATATCCGCAGGTTGTGTTCTTGAGGCGGTTTTAAAGTCGTCAGAGGCTTCAAGCAAGCTTCAAGCCCAGGTTTGGTTGTGGGAAGAACCAATGTGGCAAACTGCAGGAGGCAAACGAAGCGAACCACGAAGCCTTCGCCTCTCATTCGCTGTCTGTGAACTTCAAGTCCAAAGAGCAGAAGTGGAAGATGCGGACGTGAAATGAGTATTTCTACTTTGAAACGTTCCTTTCTAGCATCCTTTATGATGCAGATCTTTGTATCGCACCACCTGTTGGGGTTTTTTTGTACATATTTCCGAAACTTCCTCCACATTTTGCACAGCTGTCTGTTTCAAAGACAAGAAGGTTGAAGAATTGTTTTCTGGTTTTCCAACTGGAATCACGTTTAGGTTTGGCAGTTTTTGAGAGTCAGTTTGTTAGAGAGTCAGTAAAAGAATGCTAGAATTCAAGAATGCTACTTTACGTGCAAAGGTGTAAATCACAAATGCCAAAACCCCCCCAAAATGATCACTTTTGTCCAACAGAACAGATTCAAACATGGGATCATGAGTTCACGATACATCAAATAACCAGCTGGTTTCATTCGCAGCTCACCGCAGACGCTGGCATGGCATTCACTGGCAGCTGTTTCAGTCAGACCTTTGAAGGATAATGATAAAAATAAACTCTGTCACTGTGTTTGCTGTCAAAATGTGCCACTACACCTCCACAACGCAATTAGATGTTTAGTTATATTTTGTTGTTGACCAAACCTAATGGAGCATTTTCTAACGGTCACTCACGAGAATCTATTTCTGGTTTTACACTGCTAAAAGCAGGATTAACTAAAATAGAATAAATTATATAGAACATTATCTATACATGCAGCCAAATCCGTTTGCTCGACAGGTAATGCAGTGAAACAGGTAGGAATTTGTGTAGAAATGAAACTCGAAAACAGCTTTTCAAACAGAATTTTTAATCTCATATTTTTCAATTCAAGATTGACACTTGGTGAGACATGAGACATGAGCCAAAGTCATTAACGAGTTGATCCCTCAAAGCATGTTAGCTAAGCTCCTCGGAAGCTACCGCACTAACTTGTCACGATAAAGTAATCAGACATGCTAATGCTAAAGCACTATTTCCTGTGTTCTGTTTTT
Organism: Dactylopterus volitans; assembly: GCA_901007715.1. Classification (NCBI taxonomy): domain Eukaryota; kingdom Metazoa; phylum Chordata; class Actinopteri; order Syngnathiformes; family Dactylopteridae; genus Dactylopterus; species Dactylopterus volitans. The sequence goes on from CAAKHG010021424.1 coordinate 5,979, forward strand.
TCAGTATGTTTTTAGTGACACTTTTCTCCATGACAGTGACAGTATTAATACTAATCTATGATGTAAAACTGTGGTGAGCAGAGGAAGGGTGAAGCTAAGCTAACGCTGTAGCGCTATCTCACACTTCCTCTCATATTCATGATGTCATAGTGACTCGGCTGTAGATGGATGTCGAGTGTTTGTTCATGTATTTCTTTGAGTATATTTGTGCTATTTTTATATTCCTCAGGATTGGCGCTCCGGTTTTGTTGTTGGATATTTTTCCATGAGCCAGTCAGCTCACGCGACCTCTGTGACTCTGCATGAAGGTTGTAGAAACGTGGTTCAGTTTCGTTGTCATTCAACAGAAACATCGAGTTTTCATATCAGTCGGCTTCGTTTCTGCGTGTCGTTGGAGTCCCGGCCGGGTTAGCCTAGCTTAGCACAAAGACTGGATGCAGGCAGGGACAGCTAGCCTGGCTACGTTTAGCGTGGTGTGAAAAACAAAAACACACAAGCTGATTGACAAATTGCAAAATAAAATATGTTACGTTCTTGGACACTTTAATGTCTGCTTGGACCACAGAAGAGAAACATTCATGTTCTTACTTGTGATATTTTTCTTTGTGTAATATCGATAATGTGTGATGTATTTGTAAATGCTGGAAATGTAGTGATTTATAATATGTTTCAGCAGTTTGTTGATGATGATGATTATTATTATTATTACTCATGTGGTTGCCATGGTAGCTGACTCTCTCTGTTCACAAAAGCTTTATGAGCATGACTGTTATTTTTTTTTTCCAAAGCAATTTGGTCTGTTTGAAAAATAAAAGATTTCCAAAAATATGTGGCCTGACAGTCGTCATGCGGGATCGTCACCTGCTCGGCTTGGAAAGAGGCGACCCGGGATGGGCCGCAGCGCCAGAACTGGTATCAGAGGAGGCTCAGATGAAGCTGATTTTATTTCTAGCTACCACCATGTCGCCTTGGAGTTTTGTAATGGAATTTGTTCCCAGAGGGTCTGAGTAGAAGCACGTCCACCCCCACCACCCCCCACCCCCCCACCCCTGCTGCTTTCACCTCCTTTTGCTGCTGTTGCTCTTTTTTATGAATGAGATTCACCCCTCCCTCCCCCACAAATGCGTGCGCACACACACACACACACACACACACACACATTCACAGAGTGATGTTAGCAGCAAACTCCGCCCCCAGCGATGCGGGAAAAACCTCACGAAGAGAGCAGGCAAGAGAGAGAGAGAGAGAGAGAGAGAGAGAGAGGCCCTCATGTGACCCATATGTCTCTCTACCTTTTCCTCTCATCTGACATGACTGAGGCAGGGAGGAGGGAGGTGAGCAAACACCCTCCCACACACACACACACACACACACACACACCCTCCCCTCTGTTTCACGAGCCAGAGGATGAGTAATCCAGGCAGGGAGGTGCGGCAGCAGCATCATCATCGTCATCACCGCCGAATGTGCAGGGCGAGAGGATGAGGAATCCTGGACCTCCGCAGGACGCCAGCGTGAGGAGGCGGTGAATCTGTACAACACACCGGAGCTGGCTAATTGCCGGAGGCTTTTTTTAAAAAAAAGAAGAAAAAGAAGAGGAAACAGGTTTGTAGCAGGACAAGATGGAGGCATCGTGGTTTGCTTCACTGGATGGGATCAGACTAATTCATGAGTTTAAATTTTGAGACCAAGCTATCCTCTGAAGCGCATCTTTTTTCATCTATTCATTCTACATCCTCAGGTCTGTGTCATCCCTGCATGGGGTGTCACAGAGGCCAGGACCCGATCGACACTGGCGTCTCAGCTCCTCCAACTGCACTACCTCCTCCACCAAGTCTACCAGCTCCTCTGGGATCAGGCTAATCTCTGGAATCGGTGTGTCTGGCATGTTCTGCTTCTGCCTGCATAGCTCCCTGCTGAAGCTCCAGGCGCTCGATGTGGAGGGGGCACCCTCGCTGGGTCCGTCCCCCGAGGAGAGCCCCCCTGTCCTGGGCAGTAAGGAGCCGAAGAGCCCCTGTGAGCTGGCTGAGATTGGCGGGAAGGAGGGGAAGGCGCTGGCTCTCTGCCCCAGCATCCATGACAAGAACAGCCCACCAGGTACTCACACCGGACTGTCTGTCCGCCTGTCTGCATGTCCGCCTGTCTGTCTGTCTGACGGTCGGTCGGTCGGTCCGCCCACCTGTCTGCTCATACCTGCCTGTCTGTCTGTTGATGAGGCACACTAAATACCGCACATTAAAAACATAAATTCTGAAATACTTTTAGTTATGACCAGATTGATTTCATAGCATTTTTACTGTTACATTTAATTATTTTTTATTCTTGGACAATCTTTATATGATGTTTTCCAGTATTTGAATTCATGATGGAGAAGTCATGATGGAAAAAGCCGCATGTTGAACTGTTGTGAATGTGTAAGCAATCAGTCTTTTCTGTGTCGCCTGTGTGTGTGCGTGCGTGCGTGCGTGCGTGTGTGTGTGATGGCACGCCACCTCATCAGTGCTATTTATAGCGAAGTGTGAGCACACAGCTGCAGCGCCGGCGTCGTGCTCGGCTGTAGCGGCACTGGCGGTTTCTCCTCTCAGACGTCACATTTCATCTCATCTCAAAGAGTCAACTAGATGCTGCGAAGCTTCAACCTGTCACATTCTACTCACTCAAATATCATCCCCATCATTGCAGGTGGATGTTACCTGTCATATGTTATGAATCAGCAGCAGTGATGCTAGCAGCTCTGGGAGGTTGAACGTGAGATAAATGCTAATGTTAGCATACTAGCATGCTACAACATCACAATTGAAAAGTTGGTGCACCCCAGCTTTAATTTAATGCTAACGTTTGCTAGCACAGGCTGAATCACGATGTTTGAGTCAGAATGGCCGCAACTGACATTTCAAGTTACCTTGACAACACTGAAACGTGTTTCTTCTTTTCCTCTGCGTGGTTGTAAACAAAACAAAACAAAAACAAAAACAAAAAAAACGTGCTGTTTGAGCTAATCTACTAATAATATCCTGGTTTCATTAGCAGCTACAGCTCATCACGGCGGGTCCAGTGTTGCATTCACTGGACCCGCCGTGCTGTTTCAGTCTGACCTTTGTGGGATGATAATAATTGCTAGTTCTCTTGTGCCAGAAAAAAACATTTTAAAAATGTCATTATTCAGAGATTATTGTGGCATTCTGTGACATCGTTCCAGGCAACAACTCTTAAAACCGGAACATCATCACTCAACATGACAAACGCTGACAGCTTTGACTTTGGCTGAAAACAACTGTGTTGCGGTGTTTGCTGTCACCTGGTGGTCAAACTGTGCCAAGACACATTTAGATGTGAACTTATTCATTTTTTGTCGACCAAATGACACGGAGCATTTTAGAATGCTCGTTCATGGGAGTACGTGTTTTGATCACATCCAAACTATTTCTGGTTTTACACTGAAAGAAAGAAAGCTAGCATGTTAACGTTTGCTAGCATGCTAAAACATAGGGAGGGGGAGGAGTCTGAGGCCCACAGGTGAGATGGTAGAGCTTCCTCTCTGCAACCAGCTCCAGATTGTCTCAGTTCCGAATTTTGTTACCGATGAAAGTAGCAGCGCATCTTTGAATCTTTACCACCAGACCCGCAGGGGAGGGGATTAAGTTTGCTTTAGCAGATCCAGCTGGTGAGATGAACCAATCAGCTTCACCAGTGTGCCTGATTCACTGGGAGTTTTGAACCCAGAGAAGACACGTTCATTTATTGGAGCTTCTTTTAACCCTGGAGGAACGGTCGAGTGAGTGCTCTGATAATGTCGAAGCTACGGAACATTAGAAGTTGCAAATATAAATATGTGTAAAAGTGTGTTTGTGTGTGTGATGGAAATGTTGATGGTGTGTTTGCAGACCTGCTGGTGTTGCCCAGACCTCCATGGTCTTCCAGACATCAGCCTTTTGCCGCTGTCCACCCTGACGGAGCTCCGACCCCCAGCCCTCAGCACTCCCCCCACTCTCCTCAGAGGAGCAGCCCTGGGAGAGAGGAGGGGGAGGGGCTAGGAGGACGAGAGGGCGGAGCTCTCCTCCAGCTGCTGGCGGGCGGAGCCAGCCCTCTTCCCTCCCCCCGCTGCCCCAGCCTCAGTCACAGTCTGAGGTTCAACTCCGACCCTGAAACGGCGCCATCGCCACCCTGCAGCCAGCAGTACATGTTGTGAGTACCTGTCTCTCTGACTATCCGTTGAGTACCTGTCTATTTGTCTGTCTGTCTGAGTACCTGCCTGCCTGTCTGTCTGTCAGCCTGTCTGTCTGTCTGCCTGCCTGCCTGCCTGCCTGCCTGCCTGATTGTCTGTCTGTCTGAGTACCTGCCTGCCTGTCTTTCTGTCTGTCTGTCAGTCTGCCTACCTGCCTGCCTCGGCTGGAGGCTTCTGGTGGAACGTTTGGACCATCTGACCTGAGACCTGCTGGTCCTGTCGTACTTGTTAACTTTAAATTGAGACCACCAACTGAAACAGGTTCCCGTGTCGTCATGGTAACGCTGAAGCCTCATCCAGGCAGTTGTTGTTGTCACTGGGAGTCAGACAGCAACATGAGTTGAACTGTGAAGTAACACCGAGTGAATCTCTCCTTCACTCCCACTGAAGCAATGCATTCTGGGACACGAGAGCAGTCTGACCTCCACCAGTCTGGTGACCATCTTCTCCCCTGTGTTGGTTCCCATCGCCTGAAGCTCAGTGCTCAGTTGTGTTTGTGACCCACTTTCTTGTCTTCTGGTCTCATATCCTGTCGTCTGTTCATGGAAGCAGAGAAGCCGACATTCATGCTGGATCTGTCCTCTTGTCTGTCTGGTTGTCTGTCTGTCTGTCAGGTCCCGGGGCCGGGACAGGACCGAGTCCCCCGAGGACCAGTTTCCGTCCTCTGTCTCGTTCCTCAGCAGGCAGATTCAGACGCTGAAGAAGAGAGTCCGCAGGTTTGAGGACCAGTTTGAGCAGGAGATGAACTACAAGGTAAGTACAGCGGTGAGCAGGACCCGAACCCACAGTCAAATCCAGGTCCAAGTCCAGACTGGGTCCTCACCACATCAAGTCTGGATCCAGATCGGGTCAAGATCAGGTTCAGACTAAATCCAGAATGTCGCACTACCTAACTGAGACCAAATCAAGACCAGGTCGAGTAAAAATCAGTTCCAGACCGGGCCCAAATGAAGTCCAGGCTGGGTCCAGACCAAGCCCAACCTAGGTCAAAACTGGGACTAGATAGTGTCCAGACCACATCCACATGAAGTCCGGGCCAGGTTCAACCCTAGTCCACAACATGTCTAGATCAAGGCCAGGCAAGTCCACACCAAGTCCAGACCCAGTCCAGACCAAGTCTAAACCCAGCCAAGACCAGGTCTAGACCCAGTCCACACCGGGTCCAGACCACCACCAAAGGAAGTCCAGGCCAGATCCAGCTGCACATCTAAATATAGTCATACATTATCTGTGATTGTTTTGTTTTTTTACTTAATTACAAAAAATTGGACTAAATTTGACAAATTAATAACCTTTAAATGCCTAAAATGACATTTGACAGATTTAATGCCGATAATCCAATTAAATCACCAGACATTTAAAGAATCTGTTAATCCGAACTGTGGTTTTGACTGTAACTATAAATCCCACAGTAATCATCAGTTCCAGCGGTAATCGTGATTTAACTCTGCTAGCATAACCTTTCATATAATGGCGACTGAGTTTTTTTTATGTTTCAGCCATCCCACAATGACAAATACTCGAACCTGGAGATGGTGCGCGTGATGGAGGACCTGGCCAAAGCTCGCAAGCAGCTCAAAGGTAAAAAAACATCACGCCGGTCGGCCATGTTGATGAGGTCATCGCCAAGTTTGCTTTGTGCTTCCTCGGCAGAACTGAGACTGCGGCAGTCGGTGTTTGAGTCGAAGGAGTCGGACAGCGAGAAGAAGGGCGACGTCTGCAGGTAGATCCACATCCGAGTACCTGTCTGTCTGTCTGTCTGTCTGTCTGTCTGTCTGTCTGTCTGTCTGTCTGTCTGTCTGTCTGACTATCTGTTTGAGTACACAAGATACGATATTCTGCATGAATAGGATATGACTCAGCAAAAGAGGTGTAGACACGTGGGAAAGGTGGAATTACAATTCCGTAGAATTCCTCCACTAGCCAATCAGGTAGCAGTTAACAGCCATGTTTGTTCATAATATACAGCGATCAGCCATAACATTATGACCACCGCATGTCCACCATAGAGTATAATACAACAGCCCTGCGATCAATTCTCCCTTCAGGAGGAGTTTTATGTTGGATTGTGATTGAATGTGTGTGAGAGAGGTATTGACATGTTTGAATGATTGTTATTGGGACTGTAGTTTGTGACGCTGTTGGACTGTACTGGGTCACACTGAGCGGGGTCCCTAATATTCTGGTCATCCCACTCATGTGAGTGGGACGAATTGATTGCAGGGCTGCTGCGTTCTATTCTATGGTGAACATGCAGTGGTCATAATGTTATGGCTGATGGGTCTGTGACCTGAAGTCTTTGCATGAATTGTATTAAATGAATTGAGTAGAAAATTGTCATCACATCTTCATTTTCTTTATCCAATTAGACATTTTTCTACAAAGCTGTCATAACTTTGACCTTTGACCAAAATCAATTCTACTATCAACAGATTTTTTTATTTGTGCCTGTTAGGAGGAAATTCTAAAATCTCCACCAGGATGGGACAACTCTCACAACAGTTGACCTCTGACCCTTTACACTAAAAATGTCATGTCAACATGACATTGAAAATTATGGCCAAAAATGGTCACAGTGACCTTTGACCTTTTGACCACCAAAATCCACCAACAGTGAAGACTTTTGCTCCAGACGTTCACAAGAATACAGACGGAAGGGGACAGACAGACGGGCGGAGAGACAGGCGGGTGGACCGACGGGCAGGTGGGCGGGCAGACAGGCAGGCGGGTGGACCGACGGGCAGGTGGGCGGGCAGACAGGCGGACAGACGGGCGGACAGACGGGCGGGCAGATGGGCGGGCGGACTATGAGGCGGTATAAAGTTAAAAGTGCATGTGGGGAGGCCCGGCCAGAGCAGTCGAGTTTAGCAGGAGGAAGACTCAGCATGTCCCAAAAAAAAGGTGTTTAATCACAAAAGAAAGTGTATTTGTGTATTTACAAAACTATACAAAATCAAAGTTAAGAAGGCTTAACTGAATAAAACTAAACAGTACAGCAACTTAGATTAACTTAACATAACATAAGGCATCACAAGCTGCCCCCGGCTACACAGACATGGTTCTGCCCCCCGAGGGCAGAAGTATCCATATCGCGGCCATCACATAGCCCATCAGCGTTAGCAAAGACCAGTGCGCAGGTATGTTCACCAACACTACTGAGACACAGTGAAAACATAAACTTACTCGACATAAACATGTTAGACGGTGACATTCCGCTTAGCCGTTATCATTTGCTTACCATTTCTATCACATTTTAAATCAACAATAATCCACAACATGATTCCAAATCACCCCTGTAGACAGCCTAACCCTGACCTCACTGATGAGGTCACAGAGACCTTAAAAGCAGGAAGTGCACCTGCGCATGCACATTACAGAGCAAAGGTCAACTTTGGCAAACAAATACTAAACAAGCATAATCAAATCTCACCCACTTTGTCACACTGTACAACGTAACGTTCCCTGCAGGTCCACGTCTGACCAGCAGGGGGCATCGGAGCACAAACCGACGCTGGAGGAGACGGTGGAGTCGCTGTTCTGGCGCCTGAGAGAGAAGAGACAAGCGTTGGGTTTACCGGACAACACGAAGGTGACACGCGGCGACTTACAGCGCCGCTTTCATGGACCCGTCCTTTACAGCTCCGCCTCCTCCAGTCTGTTAAACACTGTAACCTGCGCGTGTGTGCGTGCGTGCGTGTGTGTGCGTGTGTGTGTGCGCGCAGGAGATGACTCACGCTCAGATGGTGCTAGAGAAGATCACGCTACAGAAATGCCTGCTTTACTTCGAGAGTCTTCACGGGCGACCGGTGAGTTTCCAGTGCCCATGGTGACTCAGTCAAAGTGGTGATGTAATAAAAGTGGCCGATGGCGGCGGGCCGATGGCGGCGGGCCGATGGCGGCGGGCCGATGGCGGCGGCGGGCCGATGGCGGCGGGCCGAGGTGCCGGCATCTCACTCACGTTCACCTTGTGTTCGTCGTCCAGGGAACCAAACAGGAGAAGAACCTGGTGAAGCCGCTGTACGACCGATACCAGATGATCAAACGGCTGCTTTGCGCCAGCCCGACCATCACCACCATAGTGAGATGCACACACACACACACACACACACACACACACACACACACACACACACACACACACAGATGCTACTATGCTAACAGTAGCATTCAACTCCACGGAACTCCCACATAAGCACAGAAACATGCTGTGGCTTACAAATGGCCGCTGGTGGCTGGTTTTTGTCCTGCATTTCATCTCTCAGGCCAAATTGAGGTTGTGAAGTCTGGCAGAACTAAAAAAAATACCAACTATAGTATGTTTTACAACATGGGTGGGCAAGATTTATATCCGGAGCATCATACTGACTTGGGTGGACAGTACTTCAGCTTTTTACAATAAACTTTTATCTATATTCTGTCATCACAACCGCTAACAAGAGCTAGCCGCGAGCGACAGTCAACTTATGCGATTAATCCATTTTAGATGCAGACGGTGCCCTCTGCTGGGCATTAATGGATCGTGGGCCGGATAGTTCTATTCCTCTGGCTTTTTTTAAAAATAATATTTTACTAAACCGCAATAACTAAACACTAATGCTAAAACCCCAATGCTATAAAACTTGTGCTAAAATGCTAATACTAAAAAAGTACTATTAGAACGCGAATGTTACACACATGAATGCTTAAACGCTAATGCTAAACATGAATAGCGAAACACTCATGTTAAAATGCTAACATCAGTCCTCCACCTCATCACTTCCTGCATTCGTCCAAACGGCGCCACCTTCAGGACAAACTGCCGGTGAACCCTCACAGCTCCTGCCTCTATCCATCAGGAGGAAGAGGACGGTTCTGACGAAGACTCGATGGACTCGCTGACGGTCAGCGAGCGTCCCGTCGCTCCTCCTCACAGAGCAACCCGGCCGGCTGGTGGCGAGGAGGACAGCGACCGCGACAGTGACCCTGCCTTCGTGTCGCCAATGGACGAGTTGAAGAGCGTCCGTCAACCGCCCAATGTCACCATGGCGAACCTGCACGAGGCCACCAGGTCTGTAGGAGAACCCGAGCCATATTCTGATGAATAAACATCTATAAAGCTGCTGTCATGGAGACGAAGAAGACAAACGCTTTCCTCCAACTGAACCAGGTCTCAGCTGCTGGAGTGTCTGCGGGTCACGAGAGCAGAGAAGAAGACGCGACGCAAAGTTCTGAGGGAGTTCGAGGATGAGTTTTATCGTCAGACTGGGAGGTGAGTTCACACCAGGTAGAGAAACTAGACGGCATGAAAGTGAAGCCCAAAGACCTCCATCTCCCCCTGGTGGCTGCCTGCAGTATAACTGATAAGCCCCGCCTCCTCCATGTTAGTGGGTGGGGCTTGGACTCCTCAACGGTGGTGTCTGTCATTTCAGGTAGTTTTTATCAGTTTGTTCAACGGTTCATTTTTCTGATAAGTTTGGTCTTAATTTGATGCTATAAAAGGGGGCGTGGCTTCATGACTGACAGCTGCTCTGAGTGAAATACAGGAAGTGGTGGAGGCGTTTGCAGACTTGTGTCAAAAGCACAAAACTAGCCATAAGCAAGCGTCTGTGGCTGCTATCAGATTGTAACTGAGTGACATTTTGATAATAATGTTGATATACGTACTGAGCAACAAAGTGAAAATGGAATGTTGTAATTAATATTGAGTTATTGCTGTTGCCATGAAACTCATTTCCACACATCAGACTAGCTAGTGTCAGCATTAGCAGACTTTATAAGAGTGAAGCAGCTATGATTGACTATTAGCCTGTAATTGCCACTCGTGGCCTGAAAGGGTGCTGTTCAGCAAAGATACATAAATGCTTGAATTTCATAACCTCATAAGGTTAAAACAAAAGCTAGATGTGAAAAAATACAAATAAAAACATCCACAAACGGATACTGTATTTGTTCATAAAATAAAAAAGTGAATTTACAGACAAAATAGTTTAATAGTTTTAGTCAATTTAGGAAATATTTTAGCTTCAGCAGATGTCTCATATTCCTACCAAACTGAAAGTAATAAAAAAAGCAAGAAAACATGCAAAGCAGCTTTAAAAACCAGTAAACCTCAATTGAAAAATTAAAAAAAGTCAGGGAAATAAAAATATAGACATGAAATTTCCACTTATGGCCAGAGAGGGCGCTGCTCATCTAACAGCTACTTAAACACAACAATGCAAAGAATCGCTTGTGTTTGCTCATTTAAAGCAGAATGAGTCTGTAGATCGTGATTTTTTTTTTTTTAATTTACTGACAGAATCTGTCAAAAAGAGGATCGAAGTCCCATGAAGGAAGAATACCAGGAATACAAGCAGCTGAAGGCCAAACTCCGCCTCCTGGAAGTCCTCCTCTGCAAACAAGGATTCTGACTCCCCACCTCAACCTGACGAGATCACCAGAGAACCAGAAGCTCTTTCACATTTTGTTTGAGTTGAGATTCAGTTCAGGGGCTCATTTTGCATTTGCGGTATTGTCTCCGCTGTGTTACGGAAAAAAAAAAACTTTTTAGAGATGGGACACATTCTTCCTCCTCCACTCTTCTTGTTCTACTTCCATGGTAGCTAGCATGGCCCTCCAGCGTCTCTCATAGTCTGACCATCGTTGCTCAGTTTCACTTTGTGGTCTTACTTTGCTAACCTTTGACCATCTGACGCCATTTTCTGTAGAGCCTGACAGATATTTCTGCCAACCCATATTAACTGTCAACATTAGCAGTCCATGATATTTGTGTGTCACAGACATATCAGAATCATCAGAAAAAATGGCTGATATGCGCAGATACTAATTACTACCATAAGATTTGTTGACTGGCAAATATTTCAGGCAGATATTTGTGCGTCACAGACTTTCCAGTGGATAGATATGGGAGATATGGGCTCTACTTGCTACAGTACGCATCACATATGAGCAGCCGTTGCTGAGTCGATATGACAGGATATATTGTTTGACATATCGATATGGGGAATTTGATGCTCCCTGATATCTGTAGTATCGGCTCCAAAAATGCAGTGTCGGTCTATCTGTAATTTACAGCGAGCTAATTGCGTAAAGTTTGTCCCATCAGTGGCATAAATATGTAAGATATTTTGACATTCCTGAGGCCTTTTGTTCTGTCTTTAGTTTATAGATGACGTTACCATTCTTAATCCCGCCCACAAGGCTTCTGATTGGTTGACTGCATCAGTTAGCGAGACTTCAGACTAAAAACCCTGATCTGTTTTCCGTTGCATTTTGCAAATTTCTTTTCGTGAACATTTGTAGAAACTGTAAATATCCCAGCAGAGTTTTATCGAGTCCAGACTCGTCTTGTTACCTGTGAACCTGTAAACCAGCGTCCTGCAGCGTGTGTGTTCACCTGCATCAGCCATTCTGACCTCATTTAGTCCAGCGTGGACGGACGAGGACGTCTGAAAACGCACATCCGTCTCCATGATCGTGTGTTCTTCCCCTCCTGAGGGCGAGTATGGAGAGTTCATGTCTCAGTGTGTCGGTGGCGTGAAGCTCGAAGCACTTTACTCTGCAACTTCCTGTCAGACAGCAGGTGCGGCGACCAGATTACTGCCGAGCGACGCTCACGTTTCTGTCAAGAGGGAAAAGCCAAAAAAACCACAGTGTGTTGCTCAAACAGTACGGCGGCCTGTTGGGACAAAAAAAATCAGATGCAGAAAAGAGAGAGCAAATGTTGAGAGAGCAAACGCAACAGTGCTGCAAACATAAAAACAAAAGTGAGAGTGAAAGCATCACGGCTAACTAGCTTTAGCTTGGGCCGCATGTCTCACTGTGAGCCAATGATAGCAGCTCTTGCCGACATTCAAACAAATGCTTTTGTCACAAATACTTTTCAGACTGAAGGTAAATACTGGCAGGGAATCTCTGTTTACCGCATGTTCCTGAAGGCAGCACCAACACTAAAGATGGCCACCCGTCTGCTGACCAATACGGCGGCGTATTGGTCATTTTGTCCTTGAGGCCTCTGTAGTATGAATCGTTCGTGTGTGACTGAGGAGGAACATGGAATTATATGCAGGGCAGATACATTTGTATTTCCATCACAGCACTTTATTTTTTGATCCAAAGTCTCATTTCATTTGGGACATGAGGTGAGTTTAGAGGTCGCTGGGGTCCCAGTGAGCAGCCGTCATTGGTCCATGTGAATACGCAACCGCAGCTCCGCCCATTTCTACATGTTTGCCGGCGATGATGAGATGTGAATTGCAGACATGAGCTGAGAGGGTTCCTGACTGATTACGAGGGACAGCTGGCGGCTGTATGAGGCATCCATCATTTAGGCTTGTGGAGGAGGTGCTGTAGCAGGAGGTGGGAGGAGACTCGGCAGTCGCGTTCACGTCCAGGAGTTTTAATGATGTTTGAAAAAAAAAAAAAAAACTGTCCCTTTAACTTGACTGAGGACATCATCAGAATCCGAGACGTCCATCTGCGTCACATAAAGAGCTCGTTGAACCTTCTTTTTCCCTTTCTAGTTGCGTTGGTGGTGCGTTCGTGGACCGGCGGCCCGTTAGCTCGGCTGCGAACGCTACGCCTGCCTCGAGGCGTTCGCTTGTCTCATAGGGCAACGACAAACTCAGCGTCACATGAGCGAGGCTGCGTTCGTGGACGCGCCCGATACTCTGCTGTTCTACGTGAATTCTGCTGTGGTAAAAAACGTGCTGTGCAGTTCTGATTTTGCTCGATGAATTTCTACTCAGATGAAGAGGAAAAATAAATATTTTTTCTATGGAAACATTTTCATCTTGTTTATTTGGTTCAGTGTGCAAACATTAATTTAACTTGACAAATTATTGATTTCAAATGAATCAGGTGACAATTGTAAAACATAAGTCTTGATGAGGATACATTTTTTTTAAAATGTATTTTTCTTGAACATCATGTCCACCCCAGGGCAAGTCGCTGCTGTTCTTAGAGCCTGTTCTTGCTTTCTGGCAGAAATCCTTTGGGGTAAAATTTCTTATCAAAATATTCATCCCTCTGGTCCACATCAAAAAAGTATTCCTAAATCTGACACAGCGCCAATTTACACTAGAAGCCACTTGAAGTACTGCAGAAGAAGAACGTAAACACTCGCCAGCCACTTTATCAGCTACACCTGCTCAACTGCTCGTTATTGCCAATGTCTCACCAGCCAATCACAGGGCAGCAACTCAGCACACGCAGGCGTGTAGGCGTGGTCAGGAGGATCTGCTGAAGTTCAACCCAGTATCAGAATGGAGAAGAAAGGTGGTTTAAGTGTCTTTGAAGGTGTCAAGGTTGTTTGGTTGGTTGTCTGAATGTTCCAGCAGCTGCTGATCTACTTGGGTTCTCACACACAACCATCTCTAGGATTGACAGAGGATGGTCCCACAAAGAGAAGATATCCAGTGATGCTCAGTTCTCTGGGAGAAGATTGTTGATGTCAAAGGTCAGAGGTCAGGGGCGAAAGGCCAGAATGGTTCCAGCTAATAGAAAGACAACAGTTACACACTGAACCATCATTACAACCGAGGTCGGATGCAATGAAGACTATCTCTGAACCAACAACACCTCCAACCTTGAAGCTGGTGGACCATAGCAGCAGGAGACCATGCCGGGTGACACTGCTGTCAGGTAAGAACAGGAAACTACTGAGGCTACAGTTCTCACAGGTTCACCATGACTGGACAGTAGAAGACTGAAAAACTGTCACAGATGGTCTGACGAGTCTGGATTTCTGATGCCATGTCCAGATGGTGGGGTCAGAATTTGGTGTGAACATCATGAAAGCCTGGACCATCCTGCCTGGTATCAGCGGGTCAGGCTGCTGCTGGTGTGATGGTGATATGTGCATCATTTATACTCCACAGCTGACCTAAGCATCATTGCTGACCATTTCCATCCCTTCACGACCACAATGGACCATCTTCTGATGGCTACTTCCAGCAGGATAACACTCCATGTCACAAAGATCTAACCCTTTCAAACTGGTTTCTTGAACATGAGTCCACTAGGCACCTTTGTAATGTGGAGGAACCAGAGATTCCCATCATGGATGTGCAGCAACTGTTAATGCCATCATGTCTATATGGACCATCATGTGTTTATGGACCAGCATTTCTACATGGTTTTGAGAACCTGGTTGAATTTATGAAATCAAGATTTTAGGCAGTTCTGAATGCCATCGGGGCACAAGCCAATACGAGCAAGGTGGACCTAAGAAAGTGATCAGTGAATGCATGTCTGTGGGTTAAACACCTGATCTCCTGCTTGTTCCACCACCAGTTAAGAATCAGAAACATTTAAGGTGGAGCAAAACATTAATTTCTATTTCTTTATTTTACTTTGAATTTCTATTTCTTTATTTTACTTTGTCGCTAACCGCCAGGTTGGACCAATGAGGTGAGAGCAATTTGATCTGATTTGAAGCTGAACGAAGAAAACTCAGACCCTGGTGGACAGTGAAGAGGGAGAAGCCCTTCTGAGGTGAACTGAGAAAAGGAAGAAATGCAGGCGCCTCTTTGCAACTGTGGCAAGTGAGACAACGACTTACGATGCGATTTTAATTAGAATGAGCCGTCGTCTGAGATGGACCAATGAAACTGGTCACTATGTCTGTGGATAGGCATGCACAGAGTGCAAAATTAAACCGAGAAACTACAAATATGCTTAAAAAAGCAGGGATATCGTTCTTTTCTCACCACTAACGCAGTCCAACACATGACTGTCCTCAGCTGAGCCCTGAAGACTTCTCTCATCAAACCAATCAAGAGCTCCCACTCACTCGCAGAAAAACACATACTCATATCCATGATGTCATCTTACCTTGACAGTTGAACTTCGATGTGTCATAATGTCGCTCTGCACATCTGTGAAGAGAGACGGAGAGACAGACCGAGAGAGACAAGGGGAGACAGAGAGACGTTAGCGCCAACTAGTGATCAGATGCCAAACCTCAAACTGACGGGCGGGTTGAATAGCCGCTGCTGCTGCCACTGCTGCCGTCAACACGTGGACGAGAGTGAGGATGAGGCGGCTTAATGTTTGCAAAATAGGTTAAAACTGAGAAACCAGTCAATTCTTGGGAGTTTGGGGAAGAAAAATGAGTAAGGCAGAGGTGGATGGACAGCGGCTGCTTGGCATCCAATCAATCCACGGAAAATTAATTCCTCCCGATAATAGTTTGTCTTTGTTGAAAGTGGAATGTCATATTCTCTACTTGGAACTTCTAATATGTGAAGATCTGACGCTTTTCTTCCTGCTTTGTGACCGTCACTTGATTATGTTTTGAACCAAGTCATCCTGGACGATTAATCATGAAAATCAATCATCAACTGCAGCGCTGACGGATCATCGTTCACGCAGTGAAAGCATCTTCAAATCAGATGAAGAACGTGAAGAAATCGAGAGTCTCACTAGGTCAGATTTTCTGCTTGTTTCTCATGGGCATTCGAGATGTCAGCACACACACAAGCTGTCATTCACTTGCTCTGATGGTCATTTTGTACAGCGTGAGTTTACATACTGTTCATAGACATGCATCAATGAGAGCAACTAGAGGCTGAATTAGCAGCATAACACATAGCAATATTCAGATACTTACAGATTGTAGATCTTATAATGGCTCTTGTGCTTTGCATCTAAAAACCTGAAAAACACAAACAAATTCAGTGACCTGACAAAGACTCAGATTTGCACACACAGAGTGAGCTCGGGTCTCCAGTAAAGTCTTTGCCAATTCTGAAGGAGGATTTCTGCGCTCGAGTCGAGCTCCACTGACCGCAGACGAGCAGCACTGAGGGTTAACCCGAAGCACCGACAACGATGAACTTGAAACATCAAACAAAATGGATTTTTAGGGAGGGTTCAAAGGTCGCAGGGAGCGGCGTCTTACCGCACAACATCATCAATGTTGTTCCTATAAACTCCTTCCAGCCGCTCAGCAGGGAAACCCATCGCTATAATGTTTGGATAAATATCTGATCAGTCGGTCAAGGATCAATAAGCATAACTTGGTGAGCTGTCGCAGCAGATTATGTAGGATTCTGATTCCAATGAGTTGAAATAAAGGTGCATGTGGAGTTCTTGTCAAAAATGAATAGCTGACGTTAAAAATCATCATAAAATACAAATGTTGTCATCAGTTCACATGAGAAGTCATTTATAGAGATGGAGATGAAGGAAAAACAACCTTTCAATCACAGCCTGGGGACGGGGCTTATCAGCGCAGACATGACCGATAATCTTTCATGTTAAAAGTTTCCTGTTATCCAGATGGCCGCAGGGTTTGCTGAAGGAAGTTTCGTCCTCATTCGTTTATACTTCACTATGATTGGCAGGCAGCTCCACCAAGATCCCTCCCTCCCCACGACTTCCTGCTGCAACAGCTGTCGATTAAAACTGCAGCCCATCAATATTCAACAACAGCATCAGGAAGTTATGAGACAAAACAGGAAATGAATCAAAACATTTTTTTCTTCATGAAAATGGCTTTTCCGCTAACGCCCACCAGCCCCTTACACACACACGCACGCGTGCATCATTTTATGCAAAGACGTAGAAAAACGTCTCTGAAACGCTGTGCTGATATGTCTGGCATCTGAGACAGAGAACGTGAGACCTCCTTCCTGTCACCTCAATTTGCTGCTTTGATAATAAAGTCAGAGGTCAGTATTTGAATGCTTCATCATCGTCTTCTGTTAAAATCAACCACTGACCCCCCTGATAAGTCTGCTTTCCTTTGGCAGCCAATAAAATCCCTTGATCGAGACAGCGATGGGAGCGCTGGCTTCAGCGTCAGCTGATTATTCTTCCCATTGATCAGTAAATTTTAATATGCCAGAAAAGCTGTGACATGTTCAAGTGATTCACATAAATGAACAAGAAACGAACTCAACAATCTGATCCTCAAATAGTGGAAGATCCATTTTTATGATCCGACTTGAGTTGGTGGGCTGTAATCACGACTTTATCGGCTCCAGGATTAACCTACTGATCAATATTGTTGCTCTTGCCACCTTCTCATAGGCACCTATGCTTCTTGAATTAATAATCATCCCTCAATTTCTCAATCAAATCAAAGCACTTCGGGCTTTGAGGTTCAAACCAGCAACTCATCTTCTTCCTCCTCTCAGATTCTTTGTCCTCTCATCCTCTCTCTCCCTCGTATATGTTCATTCTCTCTTGTCCGCTGGTCTCTCCAGTAGAAAACCATGATGTCATCCACACACACACGGGCGCGCGTGTGCGCACACACACACACACACACACAGACACACACACACGCGCAGTTTGCAGCCTTGCAGCAGAACAATGACTTCACATTCTGACATCGATTCATGCTACAAAAGCCATTTACAATTTTTTTTTAAAAACCCAGCTGATTTTAGATCTGAAATTCACGGATCATTGATCATCAATGGAGCATGGAAGCACACCGACAAACCAAAGATGTCACCTTTGACTCAGAAACTTTGCTATTTATAGGTCCGTCAGTTAATCAGGAAACAATCGGTCACTGATTGGTAAATTGAACGGTGACAGCGGCGGCAATGCCATCTCCAACTACGTCATGGTCACCGAAATCCCAGTTTCTGATTGGCTGATGGGTGTCCTTTTAACTGCGGTTTAAGTCAGCGTTTCAACCACCTTCACATCAACGCACAGGTTATACTGTGAACACCGCAGGTAACCACGGCAACAGCACTAATGCTTCACACCGCATCAGCAGCTGATCTGAGACGAGAACACAAGAGAAGACGGAAAGGAGGAGACTGCATGGTTATTGTCGTAATTATAGTAAAGAACGATTTTTTTTATCATTGTAATTGGAACACCAAGGGATATTTTATCATACTTACTATATATCATTAACTTTCATGCCAATGTGCGACAAAGTTAAAAGGTGTCGAGTGTGAGTACAGATTCATTCGCAGAAGGGGGCAGCATATTGCCATTTTTGGAGTCAATCCACACCTGGATTGAACATTCACATCGGTAAGCCCGCCCTTCCCCAACTATGAAAAATGGTATAACGAGAATCAAAAACCGGTGTGCGCTGATCTTCTGCACCACTGCCACCGCTCGCCTCCCCTCCATTCAAAGGTTGGCAAAAACCTCCTTGTGCGCTGTGACAGTCTAATGTCATTGCTCTTCCTATCTACAACATTTTAACAGTCAGCCAATGAACATTTGTTAGTCAAAGGAATCACAGCTACATTATAAACAGAAGCAACCCAACAAGCAAGTGTTGCGTTCTGGGATAGAAAACTGATAACCTATGAAAATATGAAGTCCAGCAGGACATGATGGGAGATTTGGGCCTACTTGCTACAGTATGAATTGCATATGGAGCAGTTTATATGACAGGTTAAGACTTCAATATCAGCCAACAATGACATTTTTAAACTTTGACATTGCTCCAAAAATCTTGTATTCAGCTCTACAAATATTTGTTAATTCTGTTAAACAAGATTATTACATGTCCATTTCATCCAGAAGCAGTAATTTGTAAGTTAAATCGTAGATCTGGAATGTATGCAAGTAATTTCCCCTTGGAGATCAATAAAGTATTCTGATTTTACTTCGTGAGTGAGTGAGTGAGAGTGGGCGAGCGAGCGATAAAACCACGCCAAACTCCGTTCGAAAAACTGTCACTTTAAGGAAAATTCGTCCACTTGTCCACATCCATGCAGCGACACCTGAGATCGTGTTACCCGGCGCTACAAGCCCGCTGGCCGGGCGGGACGCATCCGCGATGCACTCGTCACTGATGATAACGTTACTGTCCTTGAATCAAACAATATCATCTATATTTTTTTTGATGTGATACCGATGCACAGGAATGGCATCATTCATTTCCAACATTTATCAATGTAATTCTGCACGTAGCATGATTGCCAGTAAGCTAACGTTAGCTCACCATGACAACCATCACCAGCGAAATGACAGTAAAATTAGCGAGGCAGTAAAAGGATACAGGTCAGGTCCAGGTCGAAGCCGTCCTCCTGGTATCGCCTTTTGTTTCTGCTAACTATTTCTTTAATTAGGGCAGCCATGATGCGTGTCTCCGGTGAAATTACGAACAGAATACTATCGAGCGTGGGTCCGTGTCCTCCGTCCCCCGGTCCACGCTCCGGAGCCTCTGCTGCCTGCTCGCCGGGGAGAGAAGCTAACTGGAGCGGCTATCTCACGGCTAGCTCGTCAGCCTCCGGACCCACGACTTTCACAAGCTCCCTTTTCTCTCAGATTTTAGTGGAGAACGAACCCGCCTTGTCGGTGGTAAAAAAAAACAAACCCAAAAACAAACCCCAACAACCCACAATTGTCCAAGCGGATAAAAACTACCCGTTATCCGTCTTCCAAGGGTGCCACCCTGTGAGCTCCGGTGTGGCTAGTAGCTAGCCGGCCTGCTAGTTGACAAGTAGCCCGGCTGTCGGTGCTGTTTTCTGGGTCAGAACAAGGGGGCGTCGGGGCCTCCTCCCTGCTCCCACTGCGGGCCCGGGCTTCCAGGTCCACCGCCTGGAGATAAAACCATCCGCGTGTTTAATTTCTGTTAAAATCCAGCCTCTCAGACGCCCAGTGGATCCGGTACGACTCTTCCCAGCCTCGAAGAACAGCGGAGACGCCGTGATTGAACGCAGACCAGCGGAGAGAAAATCTCTCCGCGCAGTCTTTGAGGAGAAAAGCGGAGCGAGACGAGACGGAACGAGAATCAAGGCGGCGGGGGTAACACAGCACACTTCCGGTGCTCACTTTCACAATTAATGCACCACCGCGATCGCGCAAGATTCAAAGGTGGGGTTGGCTGTGCACGCTGGGAGACAAGGGAAATGCGCAACCAGAGCGCAGTTCCTCCATTTTACATTCCTCCATTTACATCAATCCAAAGGAACACACACATATCTAAGCTAAGCTCGCAGGCGACGAGCCGAAGGAGTAACACATTGCAAAATAAAAGACTTAAGTAATCGAAACAATTACCATACATAATAATTTAAGAATGACACACGTTTCGCCAGATTAATGTATTGTTAAAATTTATATTACATGTTTAGGTAATGTAACCCTTTGCCAATCAAAACGAGAAATGTGTAATATTTCTCAGCCGACCTTTGCCATTGACAGCGTGTCCTTACTTTGAAGTCATATTCGGAAGTAAATCCGACAGCAAAAAGAAACGAGTCATTCAAACACGCAGCGGAAACATTTCTGAGACTTTTCTGTCTGAAAGGTGAGAGTGGATGTTTCTTTTTGTTTGCATTGGACTCTGCTTCCAAATGGCTTTGTTTTTCTGTTAAAGATCTAATTAATTTCATTTCCTCTTTGTGGGCCAACTGTTTCATCACCCGCGGAGCCTGAACGATGCTTTTATTTTGTAAAAAAAAAAAAATCAAATTTCCAAATGACGCGTCACTCTGTCTAACTTAATCGTGCTACTTATTAGCAGCTAACAGGACATCATAAACCAAACGCATGCTGACAGCCCGGAGGGTTGCCAGGTTTGCATCGTTCTATCCTCCATTTAGAACCTCCGTCAGATATCGCTCAATATATCAACACCGGTGAAAATAATCACTACCTGGCAACCCAAACAGTCCCTTGGCATTACATAATAATCCTCTTGCCGCAGACGGAGGTTGATTTCTCTATTTTTCCATGATATTAATCTGTTGCAAATGATTTTAACCCGATTTATTTACGATCTTCTCTTAACATGAATCAAAATGGACTGATGATGAAGGGGAAGCCAAACTGCCAAGCTGGAAATGTGGTTTTAAATTCAGAGGTTTATTAGTGTTACAGCGCCACCTGCAGTTTAGATGCAGACAACAAACCAACATGTTCAGATGGTTTTGCAACAGTGAACTGCTCAGCATGATCAGTCTTTGCACAAATATAAATTAGCAGCCTGCACAAATATGTTGTACAGAATTCAAATATTCATTCATGTTCTCGGAGTCAGAAAACGCACTCCAGTCAATCTAGAAATGACAATAATATACATGTACCGATGCAAGACATCAATTCCGAAAATTACAAATACAAATCTTTAGCTAAAGTTGATGAGATATTATGAAACAAAAGTGTATATTATCACAGAAAACTTGTATTGACATTATGAAAAAAGTGTCATATTAAACTGAAGACCATAGAGGTTCAATTGTCCTTTTAGACTTAAAAAGCTAGAAATACTTGTTGGTACTGTTTTGTAGTGATTATTATTTTTATTATATTTTTATTTTTGAAGTCTTACAAAGTGGACAGGAAATGTTTGTTTTTTTTTTCCTGGGTTGATATCTGCTCTATCACAGTCCCTCTTGAATGTTTTGCATGTCATGTGTTGGTTTATCTCCATAATAAAAATTAATCCAAACCAAAAAATATGATTAACTTTCTCATTATAGTTTGATAGCCTCTGACTCAAAGGAGTAAAATAAACCAAATGAAAACCTCATTTACTCATTTCTAATAGTGGAAAACATTGTGACATCGTGAATTTAATTAATGTTGTATTCTACTTCATTTATTGTTCATATACTCTGATTGTCATGAACTCACAGAAGCACAGAAACAGGAGGACACAAGTGCGCAACACGGAGTAGGTTTCAGACAAAAGGGGAGGTTTATTACCAGTCCAGGATTCGGTACACAGAGAATCAATCCAATCAAGCAGAGGTATCAAAAACGTGAGGCAAAAGGCAGGGTCGAGAAAACAGGCAAACTTGGTACACGAGCGATCTATGACTATGAAAGAGTGCTGGAACTTGAGCAAGAAACATCAACGAACTGGCGACGAGACAGTGAGACACACGGGTAAAATACACAAGGGTAACAAGGCTGATGGGGAACAGGTGGTAGGAACAATCAGGGAACAGGTGAGACGAGACAGTGACCGGAAGTGAAGCGATAACTGATAACTAAGGCGAGTGACTATCAAAATAAAACCGGAAAGACTAATCAGTGTCAAAATAAGTGCGGACATGACACTGATCAGCCATAACATTACATAACACTGCATCCTCACTATAGAATATAATGCAACAGCCCTGCAATCAATTTTCCCTTTAAGAGGATTTTAATGTTGAATTTTGATTGAATTCCACTCATATGTATCAGGG
>CAAKHG010021425.1:7811-21708 GCA_901007715.1 Dactylopterus volitans
CAAAGATGCTTCCTTATCTCAGGTGGTTTTCATCACACTGGTGTTCGCTCAAGTGTCCCTTTCACTTCACTTTAAAAAAAAAAAAAAAAAAAGAGGGCGTGACAGTAGCTCTGACTGAAATACTGGAAGCAGCAAGTTTAGCATAGGAAGTTGAAATGTAACGCCGATTTTCTGTCATCATTGACATTCCATACATAGAAATACTTCCATAAAGTGCAAATAATGCTGGACATTGAAAATCATAGGTTACTAAGTTGAACAGTAAGACATTCAAATATCTGTAAACATTTCTCTTATGAGGCTAACAGAGTGGTATTACATTTTTTTATTATTATTATTAATCAGTTGTATTCAAAATACACGTTAAAATCACCTTTAAAGGGAACTCGGGATGGACAGGATTTTGGAGAATTTTGCTTTATGAATGTGGAACTTGCCAACAAGAATCATTAAATTGACCAATTGTTGAATTTTAGCATTTTTTGTTTTCGTAATATCGTAAGACATCTTTAGCTTCTAGTTTAATTGCAATTTTAGTCTGCATTTAATAAAATGCTCACATTCATAAAACAAATGTGGGATAGTCTCTTCTTCATTTTTACAAAATACACAACTTTTGTCAATATCTGCAAACTTGGATATAAGTCGGCTGGTGGGGTGAATATAATGTCAAATCTTAACCTGAACTTCTTTTATTTTGTTTGATACTGCAAATTTATAAGGAAGGAGCCCCGCAGTTTTCCACTGAATGTCAGAAAAATGGGAGCTTCAAACAAACTTTCCTCTTGGGCTTATTTTTCTTTTACTATAAAAGTGGTTTCTAATGCGTTTATTAGTGCAATGTTTATCTTTAATCTCGGTACCATCAACAAACCAACCAACCTCTTGCTGATAGCCTCCGACTCCAAATGGCAGAGTTTCTAGATGTATGTGCTTGCTATAAAAAAAAGCCTGACATTGATGCTGATATGGGCTTCTGATAAAATGAAGCCTGCGTTATGGCCGTGCAAAAACCTGCTCAGTTGGATTGACGTTATTGAGGTGTGTTGAACTGGATCGCGTTCTGGGAGGCGATTCTTCTATTCTGGCCACACGATCATGGATTATGAATATTAGCAGCACCTTTCAGCACAATGCATCCTAGTCCAACACCATTACCCACTGTGATTTCATCAACTAGTTGAATTATTACCTTTATACTATTTTGAGTCATTTTAACAAATACTTATTTTTCTCCCTTAACTTCACCAACCTCACATGAGGTGAAACCTCCGGTAGTTTATTCTGATTAATTTGACCACAACACCTAGAGGCCTTCGCGATGATGCTTTATGTATGAAGCTGTTGTTTATTTAATCATTTTTTTGCCACTTATCTGTTGCAACATGCTGAGGTCCTGAAGATACTGACCTCTCTTCACATTTAGCTTTCAGTCACGACTGGGTTAACATTTCAACATTTAAATCTTGAAACTTGTAACTTTCAGTGCTAAAATTAACATAATAAGAGGATTTTTTTTGCACAAGTCCTGGGCTTTTGTTTGGGACAGCGGGTTTGTCAGGCGTGAAATCCCACTCAAAACGCTCTGGATTTACACCACAGCCCAGTTTCCATCAGCAGACCACTGCACGCATCCAGCAGCCCTCCTCCTTTACAGTGAATGTGGACGGATGGGAGATGGGCTGTTATTTCGGCCAACACACAAATCCAGACGTGGAAAGAGCTGTTTAGACCCGAAAAAAAAAAATCAGCAGTTACTCTTCAGCAAAAACCATCGGTGGCAGTAAAAAATGGAAATAAAATGAGATTTTCAAAAGGGCCAATGGAGAGGGTTTCACTCCCTCAAGCCGCACCATAATGCATCTGCTGGAGGTTAACAAGACTGTTAACTGTGTTTGCGTGCGTGTGTGTGTGTGCGCGAGCGCTGAGACTCTGCAGAGGCAGAACTAGCATGGTGAAGTTGTGTTTTCAGGCCCGATTGCTTGGCAGTCAGACCACAAAAAAAGGAGATGCAGAGAGCTGCATCTCTTAAAGGTGTGTTTTCTCTCAGGTGCCAGTGTGATTAAAGGAGGTAAACAAAAATACTCCCTCTGTGTCTGGCAAGGCTTCTGCAATAAAATAAAAAGGGTATATTTGCCTAATTAAAATACTTGAAATTGCACCCACTCGTTCTCTTTTCATTAAAAATTCCCAAATTTATGGTATGAATATATGCAAATATTTTTTTTCATTTCACAGATGTAACTTTTGGTAACAAGGGGTCTCCCCTCTCACTGCCAGTCTCAGTGCAAAAAGCCTCAAATTTCACACTTATGTAAGGTGAATATGAGAACTGGGATTGGCTCCACATTGTCAGTGATGTCACAAATCCTGCTTTTAGCCCCGCCCCTTAAAATTGTTACTTCGAGGACAGAGGGACTATCAGCTTTGATCAGAGGAACATCACAGCAGCCTTCTAGTGTTGTGCAGGTAGAAGGTCAAACATTTAACTGTAGGAGGAAGGCCACATTTTTAACTTGATGAAATATCACCCAGAAACTGCCATGAGTTTAACGAATGGCCAGAAGTGCTTCACCAAGGTTCTCACTGGACGGGATTTTGTCATGGCAGCATTGGCTCCTGTCTGCAAAGGCATGGCGGCGTCTAACTCGCGAGAATCCGTCGTCATTTGGTTTGAGTGTTGGTTGTTGTGTCAGATCGGCCAAACGATCGCCGTAACGATGACGTGAGGCGTCAGGGACCCCGTCCAGACAAAAAATACTCTGCTCTGAATACTAATTACAAGCACTGAGCTCAGTTACCTCAGTGGAACCCTTTAAATGTCAATGACATTTTTTTCCCCCCAGTTATTTATGTTTCTAACGTCTAACGGCTTCTCCACTTCAAAATCACCAGAGGATTCTGTGTCAGGCCGGCTACGATTGGCCCTCCTGCCCCCCCCATGGGTGCATGTGGTAAACACAGGCCAAGGATGTTCCGCTCCCAGCAGGAAAACCCTGCAAAGCGGAGCCCAAACGCTGCTTAATCACTGGCTGAGGTTTGTCTTTGACATTGGGTTTGTATTATGCTCCTGATGGCTCGCCACTTCATTCCTTACACTCGAGTTCAAGAGTGATGCAGCTCCACGCAGGACGCCCTCACCGAAGATTCATGATGCAAAATGATGCGGCCGCTGCTGCGGCGGCGGCTCGAAAACACACGAATGAGAAAATGGAGCCAGGGGAGCTCGGAGACATTAATTCTGCCGGCTCCTCAGCGTGCGGTTAAAAATGGGCCCGGTTACACAACTGAGCTCCGTGTCTGTTTGTGTGCGGGAGGGTTCAAGCATGCGCAGGTCAAAACCGTCCTCCTTTCTGTACAAAAATCAAGCCAAAATAGCCCAGATGAGGATGCTGCCGGCTTGCGTCGGTGACGTCATTTGGAGTAGTGATCAGGAATCGGAGCTGTGGCATTGATGTTCCGCCCACCCCAGTTGCAAGCGATCAGTTGCAGTTTGACTCGGACAACAACGTTTAGTGAAGATTAGTGCGAAAAAGTCCTCTGCTTTAGTATTTACAATTCTAGGACAGAAGCCTGTGCCTTTCTTTATTTCACACAGCGGCTGTCAGTCGGAAAGCCACACCCCTTTTTTGCACGGCGTCAAATAACTCATTGAAACCAAACTTGAAAGAAAAATGGAATACTTGAGCAAACATCAATTCTCAGTATTTTCATTTTCTGATTTGGTGGTCCACTAGCATGGAGGACGTCGGGTTTATGCTACATCTACGTCACAGTTCTCTGCATGAGCTGAGAAAGCTGAACATTTGGTAGTTGAGTCGCTTTTGCAGCACTGGTGGCACAGAAGTTATGATGCGGCCAAAAATGTACAGGAGCGGAAAGACCTGACAGCAGTAGTGTACACAGTTAGCGATTAATATGTGCTACGTTAAAGTTAGCAAGCCCCCAGAAACAGGAAAAGCAGGCAAGAAACTTATATATATATATATGTATATATCAGATTTTTCAAGTCTTCACTTTGAACATCAGAAATCAGGTAAATGAATAAAAGGCAAATAAACCTCAGAACATGTTGAAAGTCACAATGATGCACGACTCTGATACACAGAGGGAATTCTAATTCCAAAATTATAGGCCAAATCTGTCAGATTTATGTCGGAGAGAATCATATTCAGACATTTTGCAGGTGCCTGATGGCGTGCACATTTTGGAGAAGGATCTTTGAGGCACCTTTATTTCACCCAGATCCAACAATAGACTCACAGGAGGCTCTATCAGGCTTTGAGGGAAGCACTAAGAAAATCCCCTTTACCGTTATTGCTAACGGCAGTCATACAAGGCATCACAATGAGGTGGTGGAAACCTGACAATATGCGGAGAGAAAAATAAGCGTATGGAGAAAATGTCATGCTCTCTGACACTCCAAAGACCACATCTGCTTCCTGTGCCTATATGCCCTTCTTACCATTGACGTTGTCAAAGCGGATACGTTTTGTAGCTGCTCTACAAGCCCGACTGTGAAAAAACTGCAGCGCTCGCCCGTCTCTGCCTCTGTCACGTCCACCCATTATCTAGACCGTGGCTGAGCAAGACAACAAAGATACTTACAGCAATATCCCATACATAAAAAAGAAAAATATAGAAAGATATGATTGTCTGTCATCTTTAACAAGTAACAGCCAGTGAGTAGTAGTGTAACACTGCAGCGACATGGACACACGCAGAAGTGCTGACAGGCGGTGACACAGTTGCTGACCATTCATAAGCATGTTGATTTGTTGTGTTTGAAGTAAATGTACATTTATGCATGAAATTAGGTCCTCTGCTACATATGTTATGGGCAGAAATGGACGCAAACTGCAGCTTGATTGGTTGGCGAAGGGATACAATCGCGCGCCGGTAATTCTACTTCACAAGTCAATCCTGCCGCAATAAAACTAAGATTTGGAGCGCACATTCCATTTTTTTATCGTCTTAGTTCCGTAACTTAATGAGATGACGGCCCGACACGGTAATCTCCCCGAGGAGGTTCTTCCCACAGCCGGAGATGGCGAACGTCCTCGAAAGTAGGATACTCGAACAATTAGAATATGCACAAAACGCAGTCTAATCTGTGCGCTACTTCTTACGACGTCAGATTACAGTGTTCTGTCACAAACCGTGTTTGTGTGTGTGTGTGTGTGTGTGTGCAGATTACGTCACTTTTTATTATACTAAAATGAATCCGCGGGAGCGTTTAAGACAGGAAATGGTGGAGGAGGAGGCCACTTTGCATTGACCCCAAAAAGGGAGCAGCACCGGCTGGTTGTGTCGCCTCTTTGTGAAAATGGTGCACTTAGCCGTCGTTGTGGAGGCTGTCCTCAGTCGTTCAAGGGAAGAGAGCCCCAGCCTCGCCGCTGCTGCGGCAGCGTCCTGACAACGCCGCTCACCGGGAGATGCAGCGGACAAATAATGAACTATGTTATAAGCGCCATTGTGGGGCAGGCGGTCTTTTCACGGCGGCGCCAGTGGCTTCGCTCGTCCTCGTCGGTGGCTGCTTCTGAAGATTGGCATTGCATCTTAAAGTGCTCCTTTTTGTGTGCCGGTCGGCGGGGTGGCTGGTCAGCGAGGGGCTGCGGACGCACCGCGGCGGCTGCCGACCTCTGAAGGAGACTCTCCAAGACCCGGCCGGTGGCGGGAGAGAGGCACTTTATGTCGGTGGCCGGCTGAGTCAGACGAAGAGAGGCCGGAGAGCTTAACCCTCCGACACCGACGCCGCTTTTCTCATGATTGGCTCGCCTGGAGTTGTTGTGGCAGTAGACACCCCTTATTTTCAGGACAATATGTCATTTAAATGTATGGATAGGTTATGAAATAAACTGGAATCATACGGATTTTAAGGAAAATAACACACAAAACAAGAATGAAGCTTAGTTAAAGGTTCCAAAAGTATCCCCACGTGCTCGGGTAACGTGCTCTGGCTGGACGCGCGTGTGTCAAGGTGTTTTTGAGGTGAAAACTGTAGATTGCAGTCAGAGTGAGACCTCTTCCTTCGTTATCTGGGCTGCTTCATAACGCACAGCCCCGAGTCGCCTCAGCCTCCCACCGGTGGACACGACGACAGCGAGGCGCCAATAGACAATGAATGATGGGATAGCAAATATGGCCGACTAGCATCCGTGAAAGCGTTCTCCCTAATTGAACGCTGACAGAAGACAATTAATATTGGATTTATGACGACTGATTCTCTTGTGACGCAGAACAGGCCTGCCGCACGCAGCGGTGCCTTCACCGCGGCTCGCAAAAACTCATTCCACCTCTGCGAAGGCTGCTTTTGTGCACCCGAGGTCTGTGAAGGCTGGAACCTTAAATGCGACGGTCTCTGCGAAACCTTCAGACGGCATGAGCGCCGTCTCGGAAGAGAGCGCGCCGGTGCGGCACCAGTCCCGCCCACGCACACGGGCCATCAAAAGGCTGGTCCTCAAATAAACATGTCATGCAGGATAAGAGCTCGCAATCAAGAAGCTGCTCATACATAAATAAAAAATAAATAAATAAATAATAAAAAAGGGGCTTGAAAGCGCAATGAAAACCAACATACTCCACAAGCTAAATGGCGAGTCGCAATATTCATAAGAGGACAGCCACTTGTTGCAGCAGATGATATGTTTGTTATCTGTAATAAGTGCACGGAAAGTGCATCTGGGATTGACTGCACACTCGCGTCTTTGCGGCCAGCCATAACATTACGACCGCCGCGTGTCCACCATAGAGTATAATACAACAGCCCTGCAGTCAGTTCTCCCTTCAGGAGGAGTTTTATGTTGGATTGTGATTGAATGTGTGTGAGAGAGGTGTTGACATGTTTGAATGATTGTTATTGGGACTGTAGCTTGTGACGCTGTTGGACTGTGCTGGGTTACACTGGGAGGGGTCCCTAATATTTTGGTCACTCCAGTGCATATGACCAAAATGTTAGGGACACCTCTCAGTATCGCGGGGCTGTTGCATTGTACTCTATGACAAACATGCAGTGGTGCTTAATGTTAGGGCTGATCTGTGTATACGCAGCCAGAAGCGGGCATAAAAGCAAATTTGAAGGCCTCCTAATTATTTCTAATTATTGCACATTTTTAACAAGTTTGCCTCCCTGACTGTGGACATGAATTATTTTTAACGGGAGAACACCGGCTTCTCGTGCATCAAATTACGATTAAAACTTCTTTTTCATTGAGGGACTGACTGTCAGGTTGAGCAAGAAGTTGAACATCTTCCTGTGCTACATGAAGACAAGATAATATAAAACTCATCTAAACCTGCATGTTGTTTTGGGATGCAATTAATTATACAACAAATCTATGTTAAAAAGTAATTTTAAAACTAAACGTGAATTTCCTACGGGATTATTAAAGTATTCCTGATTCCGAATCCCTGCTACTCACCTAGACGTCCTCTCTTCTGGTCTCAATCTGTTTCACCGTTGCATAATCACCTCAAGTTTGGTTGGAGCTCTCTCCGGGGACATTTACAAGCCGACCAGAATCTGTGATGCGTGAGGAAAATGCTCTCCAATTAGTCGGAAGTCCTTTGTGGGGGGAAAATTCCGGAAATAAACAAAGAAGAGTGGAGTCCTGGCTGCACAGAGGAACTGCGCTTTGGTTTCTTTTGTCTCGCCGTCAAGTTCTGAGCGGCGCCGACGAGGCTTCACGCTCTGGAGGCTTCACGCTCTGGAGGCCGTTCCCTAGATCGTTGGTGTCAAACAACATTGCGGCGTTAATGTTAAACATGTCTGCGGCGCAGCACGCCGCGGGCTCGAAATCCAGCGGCTGCCCAGAGCGCTCTGCCTCTCAGCTCAGCTCGCAGACCGACTTAACAAGCTGCTGGCTAGATACAGAACATGATACCACGCTCCCGCCGTACACTTGACGCGCCGCTGTTAATTTCCCCAACATGACGCGGTCAGATGTTCATGGTCATTAGCAAAGGTGCTCTCACGCCGTCCGGTGCGTTGACCGCCGCGGGTCGCACGTGCACTCGAGTCGGCGCAAGACCGGGACGGGCGGATGTCATTACCGGTCTTATGAAGCATGCGGTTGGCCTCTTGAGGGAAGGGGGGGTGGATTTCTGGCATCGGCGGTGTCTCGGCTCAGAGTGAGAGGTTAGCGGTTTGATAGAACTGCAAGCCAAGGTCCACAACGCCGCTTCTCACTCTGCGGTTGTTGTTAGAACCCGGTTGCATTGGCTTCAACGATGAAGACAATGGACAGATAGGATATTCATAATAGTGATAATTAGGGCTGCAGCTATCTATTATCTTAGTAATTGAGTATTCGATCAATTATTCCATCGATTAATCGACTAAAAATCGATTGAAAAACGTTGATCAGTGTTTCCCAAAGTCCAAGAAGACGTCCTCAAGCCAACAGCTTGCTGTCATAGACTAGAAAAACCAGAAAATATTCATATATAAGAAGCTGGAATCAGAGAAATTTGGACATTTTCTTCTTTAAAAAAACACTTAAATCGATTAATCGATTATCAGTATAGTTGGCGATTAACTCAGTAGTCGATCAGTCATTGATTAACCGATTGATGGTTGCAGACCTGGTGATGATGGTGACGTATTGTGTATAAGACACGGGTCTAAAGTGCTTTTCAGAACTGGATAAAGCAAAAGGGAAAAAAAACAGCTAGCAGCAATGAATCGGAACATAAATAAAAAAACAAAAACAAAAAACCCTCCATCAAAGCAGATGAAATAATTGAAAGGTGATTTTAAACAGATGGGTGTTCAGTCGTGATCTGTGACATGAGACTGGATCTGCAGCCCTGATCTCCTCAGGCAGGTCTTTCCAAAGCCTCCGTGAATCACTCCAGACCTCTGAATGATAAGAGGAGCTTCATGAGGATCTCGGGAGGATGGGCTGAACATGCGGCCATCAAAGATCTGTTAAATAGCTAGGAGCAGAGCCTTTTGCGGCTTTGCAGACAAATCAATAAAATCCTAAATCAATCCTGAAAGCAACAGGTAGCCGGTGCAGGGACGCCATGATTGCCGATGTGTGTTCACGCTTCCTCGTCTGATATCTGGTCTAATCGAGTCAATATTCTGGCAGCTGAATAAGATGGAGCCCGTAGGGAGAGGTTTTTTTTTTTACTGGCGTTGCAGAGCACAGAACTGCAATAACACAGTACGAGCGACTTGAGATGAAAGTATAAATGAATAAACAGAATTTTTGTTGGGAAGAAAAGCTCTGATCCTGGAAATATTCACAGATGATGGATCTTTCTCTAAAGTGAGAGCATTTGATCAAGTGCAACCCGTGATGTTTCTAAAACGAGTAATTGAAATGGACAAAGAACAAGAGATTTCTGCTCTCTTGACCAGCGGTCATTATCTCCATCTTGTCAGCGTTTAGCCGCAGGACATTTTGAGACACCGCGAAGGCAGTTTAGCCGGTTATTGTTGCTGCGATAGTTATGTAATGGGTCACAGCTTAATTAGAGCCGAGCATCGTCTACGTACTAATGGAAACTGATATTAAAGCTTGCGACTGAGGTAGCCAAGGGGGAATAAGCAAATTGAAAAGGGGACGGGGCCGAGCACAGACCCCTGGGAGATCCCACCGTGAACATCTGCTGCAACCGGAGGGAGCGAAACCTGTGCAAAGGTAATTATCACATATAAGAAGGGATAAGGGCTCATACCGCCGTCTCCACAAGTAGTCAGACCATCTGCACTCACTGGCTACTTCATGAGTTACATTTTCCAGCAGGATGTACCCCATAAAAGGTCTTCTGCTGCTGTGGCCCATCAGCTTCGAGGTTGGGGGTGTTGTGGGTTCAGAGACCAGCTGGAGCCAGTCTGGCCTTTCTCCTCCGACATCAGCAAAGTCACTTTAACCAGCTCTCTTCTCCACTCTGATGCCGGTTTGAACTCGACCGTGTCCACACGCCTGAATGCGCCGAGTTGCTGCCGTGTGATTGGCTGAGACGTGCGCGAACAACCAGTCGGAGCAGGTGTACCTGTGCACCCCCGGATCTAAAGAAAAACGACGCTTGCAAATGTGGATGCGTCTCGGCATTTAGAGCATACAGGGGTCTCAAACTGGTCCAGGAAAGGGCCGCTGTGGCTGCAGGTTTTCATTCCAACCAAGCAGGAGCACACCTGACACAGCAAAGTCAACGCAGCTGATTGGTTGAATGGAATCAGGAGCGCGCCTGCTCCTGCCAATCAGCTGTCTTCACTCCGTTCATGGACCAGTTTGAGACCCCTGATTCAAGCCTGAAGCCTGAATGCAAAGTATTAGAAAGTATTAAGAATAAGCTATTATCCATCCATTGAAAATTGAATTTAAAAAAGGTGCATTCGACCAACTTTTGACATTAATTGCGCCGTATATTTGTGGACCCGTCATCAATGCAGTAGAACTCGAGGCTCCTGTCTAACTCTCTCCTTTTTCAGCTCTCCTCCATATGGCCGGGCGAAGGCTCGGTGCTCAAGGACCCCAATGACGCCTGCAAAGCAAATGTAAAATAGATCACAGGATCTCCTCACAGCAGACCTGCGTCGCTGTGCTTTAGCCGCCGCCCGTGCAGAGCCTCCGAACATCTGCTCAGGTGGGGAAGTCACCGGGGAGGCGCGGGTGCCGTCGTCGCCTTTTCCAGCCCACATACGCTTTTAACGTTTCACTTTCCACACCCAGAGAAGTTAAAACCAACTAAAATCCGTTTCAGAAACAATATGATCGGCGCGCCCTCCCGCCCCCACCCGCCCCCCCACAGTCCAGCCGCTAATGAGACGTCTGCTGCCAGCTCTTTTGAAGCTTGGTCGTTAGCAAGGTTAGCCAAGCTAAACCTCACAGTCGACAGCGTGGCGGGGTTCTCGCCCTGCGACGATGTTTTTGAGGGAATCAAACGCGCGAAGCCGCGTTTCATCGGCAGCTGCCGACAGGTGCTTTTCATCTCCGGGGAGCAACGACGTTTGTTCCAGACAGTTTGAGCGCACACGAGCGTGCCTTCAACCGCAGGTCGTTAAACAGCAGAAGCCCGCCACCTGCCGACGAACCCTGGTACTGCATCGACGCCGCGGGAGAAATCCTGACTTGACAGCCAGACGGCCGATTGAGTTCGGTCCCCAGGCGGAGTGGGTTTCTGTCACCATCATCTCGGGGAAAAAAGTGGCCAGTTCAGAAATTTACATTTAGAGTGGTCACACCCCGTTTTTATAGCCTCGAAAGCCAGCTAATAAACACCAGAGCAAACATCAGTTAGACGAAAACTCGCTGGAATGACAGAGACCATGTGTAGATATGTACGACATATATATTGTATATATACATGTACTGCATATATATGAAGCACAAAACACACCAGCAGCAGAAATAACGGGTATTTGCACTCATTTGAGTAAGCCGTCACAGTGACGGGCGCCATAACCCTCCACGATGCTCCCCATTTCCTGTCGCGGTTACGCGGCTGTAACCCGCTGGCGTGTGGAGAACTGCGCCCCCTGGCTGCGGGCAACTCAAACCACCTGCATGCACGCGCGACGTCTTTTTGACGAAGTTCCTCTTCGCCACGCGCACGCTCAAACAATGCAGAAGAAAAGGCATTCTTGGCGCGTTTCTGCATGCGGGCGCACACACACACACACACATACACAGCCACACTTTTTGCGCATAATTCAGTAAGATTTTCATACAGTATTTTGTGCAGTATCTAGTTTTGGTGTCTGTCAATAAATGATTAGAATATACACCAATCAGCCATGAGATAATGAGCACTGCATGTTCACCGTAGAGTATAATGCAACAGCCCTGCAATCAGTAGGAGGAGTTTTATGTCGAATTTTTATGTTTTAATTTAACCTCATTTTTATTTTACTGTTAATGAGACTAATTTGTGAAGCTGTTGAACTGTACTGGGTTGCACTGAGAGGTCTCGCTGGAAAAATGAGAATCACAAATTTTTAGCTTATAATTGAGATCATGATTCTCCTACGATTTTTTTCAACATTAAGATTTATTGTGCCTGCTCATTTGCTGATACAAAAGGAAAATTAACAGAAAAATTATGAATAAATAAATAAATAAACAAACAAACATCCTTTAATAAAAACTATGTTTGTGCCTGTTAGGAGACACAAGGGCGAGGCAACACGAGCTCTGGTCAGGGAGCACTCCTGTCTTGGCTTAAACGCGACAGCCCAACATTGTAAAAACAACACTTTTCTTGTCTTCTCTTCATAAATATTTGCGGAGGGGGCCACTGTGTAGCGCTTGTCTAAGCTATTAATCATTTTCCTAAATCCCTCATTTTGCACAGTGTTGATTGGAGCCATATCTTTAGCCCGGTAATCGGTGATGGCCTCTGTCAGCTCCTTGTGTCAGTGGGAGCGTGACAGGTCTGGAGATGCGCCGGATACAGGATCCTGTTATTGAGGTCTGGGTGGTGGAGCGGGAGGGATTTTTTTCTCCTGTGGTTGTCTTGGCCTTTAAGGCTTCGTCACATTGCACTTTGTGGTGTCGTTTAAGGTGGTGCTGCAAGTTTGTGGTGTTAGCCTGCGGCGCTAATGCGATGGCAAAACGCTGCCTGCACGTGACGTTGCTTTGACTCATCGTCGTCTTTGAAGCCAAAAAACCTCCACACCACAGAACGTGAACCTCTCTTCGGTACAGTAACACCTGTGGGGGGTGTCATGTGGTTCTCGCCGCCACCATCCTCGCTTTCTTCTGTGTTCATCTTCGCATCTTTTCCCCAACTCACGTTGTCGGCTCTCCCCTGATTTTATTTCGATGAATCGTGCAGCTCTATCGTACAGGTGACAAAATATTAGGGACTCCTCTCAGCGGCCCTCAATTATCAAACGAGCGCACGGCAGAAAAACGTGCCTACGACCAATCCCACGCAAGCTTCGGCATTCATCAGTTTGGACGTGAGCTTAAGCTACGATCAGATCTCACGTCAGCTCTGAGCACGTGTACGCGAAATCTGAGTCTGGGGATTTGCGGCGCGGCAAAATCTGAAAAACGAACCTCAGCTGTCGTCTAAGCATCAGCAGCCACGTGGTCAGAACAGATCAAAACGGCTTCTTGAAACGAGTAAAACAAAATAAAATTTAACTTCATGGGCATCGGGCGATGGAAGAGCCTTTCCATGTGCCGGCGCAGCCGGAGGAGCCCGGGGAACCGTGGCCAGCACCGCCTCCACTGGGGGCCACGCGGAGCAGGCGGGAGCTCATTCATCGCTTTTAAAATGTAAACTGTAAACTTAAACTTTTGCAAATGCGCGGCAGCATTTAATCAGTTACGTGATTCAAGTATCGTAGGTGAAACTGGCGAAAAGCCGTCTAAACGCAGAGAATGGACAACATTTAGTCATCTGAACATCTTATTAAGGCTTTTTAAGTGTTCCGTTAATTTCTATGAATGTGTTATTTATTGCCTCGAGCTTTAAGGCTGTGGATGAATAAAAGATACATTTAAATCATCGTTAGACATAGGCTAAGTTAGTTACTCAGAATTTTATTCAGACCCAGCCGGAGTCCGTTCTCACGGCAACGCCGTTGACTGCCTCCGCCATCCTCTTCCTCACAGCGTTTCTATGAGCTCCTTAAATTCCCGTTTTCAGACTGCCGCCAAGCACATCTTTGTTTTGATCAACTTCAGATGCCGGGACGCCGGTTTCCCTCTAGGAGAAGTTTATTTTCTCGCCAGTGTTTCCTCTCCCCACGTTTGACCTGAGTGGGCGGGGCCTCCTAACCAGGAATGCTTAAGGGCGTCACCATGGGCGTAACTTGTCTGCGCCCGTTTTTGTTTTTACGGAGGATTTATATTCTGTGGTAAACATGCAGGGGCCACAGTGGTGTTGTATGTTTTCGTGTTGGTACATTTCAGTGGCGCAAGAGTGAACGACC
>CAAKHG010021431.1:0-15784 GCA_901007715.1 Dactylopterus volitans
CCAGAAGTAAAGGGTTAAGTCACGGACAAGAGAAGAGCTGTACAGTGCAGTCATAAGCACAAAGACGGAGAGTAAAAAGAAAAAATGCACACATAAAGAAAGGCTCGTTCAGTTGCGACTTCATGCCAAATAAAAGCATGACCCTCTCAAAATGATTAAAAGGCAAAAAAGACTTGGCCTTAGACAAAAGCCTCAGCTGGAAGAAGCTGGATTTGACCACTGACTTTGTCTGCTTGTCCCATTTAAAATGGGTCTCTTGCAATAATTAATTAATGCCTCAAGGTTTAAGAGTACATTTTTACACTGAATACAGCACATGTCTGAAACACAGTTTTCAAAGAATATAAGAAACGGCTGCAGCCCCCTCTTCAACCACATTTTGCGGAGGTTAAAGTCCTCGTGTGAAGAAGAACCGGCTGGGCTCGCGTCCGGCCTGGTTCACCATGACACGGATGCCTGTTTGCATGCACCTGCATGTGCGGCATGCAGCGTCTCCAGAGGGGGAACCTTCCGCCAGTTTACCAGGCACCATGATAACGACCATGTGTGTTGCGGTCCACAGAGGAGACCCAGCTCGCTGAATGACCTGGACCGCAGCCACTCAAGCAGTTACCATGGTTACAGCCAGGAGGACAGAGAAATGGAGTTTCTACGACTTCAAGTTCTGGAGCAGCAACACATCATAGATGACCTGTCAAAGGTACTACTGCAAGTAACACTAATACTCTTAATACCACAACCACTATTGCACTTAAAGTACTGTTGGTGGTAGTTCATATACACCGGTCAGATATTTATTATAGAGTATAATGCAACAGCCCTGCACACAGTTCACCAATTCACCCTTCAAGGGGAGTTTTATGTTGGATTGTGATTGAATGTGTGTGAGAGAGGTGTTGACATATTTGAATGATTGTTATTGGGACTGTAGTTTGTGACGCTGTTGGACTGTACTGGGTTACACTGAGAGGGGTCCCTAATATTTTGGTCCTCCCATTTATAAGCATTAGGGTGCCAAAATATTAGGAACACTTTTGCCATTAGCACCATGACTGCTGTTACTGTTGGTAGAAGCATTTTTCCAGCAATTTCTACTAAGTGCATTTAACAGTTTAACATTTAGAACATGAAAGATAATTGAAATTCACATTGTTTCTGTCACAGCGTTGAAACTTTGTCACATTGTTTTTCAGGCTCTGGAAACAGCCGGTTATGTAAAGAATGTCATCGTAAGTATTCAGCACTGCCACCGAATCTGTCTCTGACGCAGGTGATGATGTCACGCAGCACTCGATGCGTCAGCGCAGTGTTGGAAGTTAAGTGAGTCTCATCAGGCTGGACATTGACGAGGTGTCTTTGTGTCCTCCAGGAAAGGGACATGCTGCTGAGATACAGACGCCAGGAGTCCTTGAGGAGGAAACGAACCTTCAGAGCCTGCAGGGTGAGACCGGCTCTGCTGTCGTCAAATCAGCGCCACAGCGTCCTTCTTCCTCTGCTATTGCACCACCCTCTGGCAGTTCAGCAGAACTACA
Organism: Dactylopterus volitans; assembly: GCA_901007715.1. Lineage (NCBI taxonomy): Eukaryota > Metazoa > Chordata > Actinopteri > Syngnathiformes > Dactylopteridae > Dactylopterus > Dactylopterus volitans. The sequence continues at coordinate 1,533 of CAAKHG010021431.1, forward strand.
TAAGATGCCTCTGATTAACCAGTGTTGTATGTGCGTGTGTGCAGGTGATAGAAACATTTTATGGCTACGACGAAGAGGCGTCGGTGGACTCCGATGGATCGTCTTTGTCCTTTCACACTGACAGAACACCCGACACTGAACCTGATGAGGTACACACACACACACAAGCACACGGGTGTGCCCACTCCAGAGGCCACGCCCACAGGTTCTGACCGGTTTGGTGTTGCAGGTGTGTGTCCGTGAGGAGGCGGAGCTTCGATACCGTCAGCTGACTCAGGAGTACCAGGCTCTGCAGCGAGCGTACGCGCTGCTGGCGGAGACAAGTGGAGGAAACTACGACGCCGAGAAGGAGATCAAGGTGACTCAGCCTTTAAGCATTTGAGCAAGACACTAACAGGTTGCTGGTTCTTTTTCCTTTGTAGAGGAGCAAGGCACTAACAGGTTGCTGGTTGTATTTCCTGTGTGTTTCAGACCCGAGAGCAGCTGCTGGCTGAAATTAGCCGATACCAGACCAGAGTTGCAGATCTGGAGTCAGCGCTGAACCAACAGGGACTGGTAAAACACACACTGTCACACACTTATTCTCGCTCTCTATCTTGCACTCCTCTTCCTCTCTCTCTGTCACACACACACACACATTTTAAAGAAAGAAAGCGGTTCTGCATAATAAATCATCAATGACATAAATGATGGGGGAGACACAGGTGATGATAAATGAAAAAAGAGATACAACTGGTCCATAGACAAGGTGAGAACATTATCCGCATTCTGATTGGTTCCAGGGAAGACTCCTGGGTGTCTTCATGCTGATCAGAGGAGCTGAGAACCAATGAGAACGAGACAGAGGTAGAACAAAACAAACCCAATCATGTTCCATAAAGAACTAAGAAACCGGTGATTTTACAGGTTCCAAACATAGCGAAATCAAGTGCAGCAGAAGCCACGCCCACTCAGCCTAAACACCTCCGATTGACCAGTGGAGGGGTGGAGCTCTTCTGTGACATCACCTGCTCATACTCACTCTCATCATCATGTCGCATCATCACCGTCAGGCACGTGACCTCAACTTCCACATGCACAAAATATGACGCTGTGCATTGTGGGATTGTTAGCAGGCAGTCTGTTGGTTCTCTATGGAACATGGCTGAAAACGTCTGACGTAGAGTATAGAACATAGATCTTAGAACATAGAGGAGGGGCCTCATTTATAAAACAGTGTGTAGGATCTAGGGTGTCACAGTGTGGAGGTCACGGTTTGGTACACGCAGGCATGCAGTGAATTCACCTGGATGGGAAAAGTCAGTCACACATGGCAGTACTCACACAACAGTCCAGGGGGCGGTAATGCGCCTAACAGAAGAAGAGCAAAACCAAACACAACACAAGCAGCAAAAGAGTAACACAGGAGCTGGAAGACCTGCCTGCTTACATCAGCTGTGTGGGAAAACTTTGGGTTCTATAACAGCGACGTGTCATTTAGAAGTCCAGCAAAACGCGCTGAGCATGCTGTGGTTATTGGACGGCGTCGCCCAGACGTGCAGATCGTCTGAGCTCGGCTTAAGGAAAGGAATCCAACAGCTGACCTCTGCCCTTTCTAAGAAGCCTCGACATGTGCAAGCAAACACTTGTATGCAGTAGTAGAGGACCCCTGTGCAGAGGTAGAGGACCCCTGTGCAGAGGTAGAGGACCCCTGTGCAGAGGTAGAGGACCCCTGTGCAGAGGTAGGGGACCCCTGTGCAGAGGTAGGGGACCCCTGTGCAGAGGTAGGGGACCCCTGTGCACAGGTAGGGGACCCGTATGCAGAGGTAGGGAGACCCGTATGCAGAGGTCGGGAGACCCGTATGCAGAGGTAGGGCACCACCCGTATGCAGTGGTAGGGCACCCGTATGCAGTGGTAGGGCACCCGTATGGGACCCGTATGCAGTGGTAGGGGACCCGTATGCAGTGGTAGGGCACCACCCGTATGCAGTGGTAGGGCACCACCCGTATGCAGTGGTAGGGCACCACCCGTATGCAGTGGTAGGGCACCACCCGTATGCAGTGGTAGGGCACCACCCGTATGCAGTGGTAGGGGACCCGTATGCAGTGGTAGGGCACCACCCGTATGCAGTGGTAGGGCACCACCCGTATGCAGTGGTAGGGCACCACCCGTATGCAGAGGTAGGGGACCCGGATGCAGTAGCAGAGGACCCATACGCAGTAGTCAAGGACCTGTATGCAGTAGCAGGGGACCTGTATGCAGTCATAGAAGACGACTTGTATGCAGTAATAAAGGACCTTATGCAGTACTAGAAGACCTGTATGCAGTAGTAGAGGAACCGTATGCAGTAGTAGAGGACCTGTATGCAGTAGCAGGGGACCTGTATGCAGTCATAGAAGACCTGTATGCAGTAATAAAGGACCTTATGCAGTAGTAGAAGACCCGTATGCAGTAGTAGAGGAACCGTATGCAGTAGTAGAGGACCCGTATGGAGTAGCAGAGGACCCGTATGCAGTAGCAGAGGACCCGTATGCAGTAGCAGAGGAACCGTATGCAGTAGTAGAGGAACCGTATGCAGTAGTAGAAGATCCGTATGTGGTAGTTGTACCGAGCCATGGCCTCTGTCTCCTGATGCACCACTATTAGGATCCAAACTAAAGTCTACGTGATAATTGCATCAGTCAGACCAGTTAATGTGGTTTAGGTGAAAGGGACAGAATATTCACACGTGATTACTGATTGTTTATCATTGAGGAAAAGAGAGCCAGACTTTCCTGAGTCCTCCACCTGCCACCATCCTGCACTTCACCAGCTTTGATTCTCCACAACTGACCACAGGTGTCAGAAGCTTTGCCTTCCATTTGGTTTCTACTGTCCATCTCACCATCTGCGTTGCCAGTTTCTCTCCAAAATGTTTGTAAAGGTGGGATGAGTGTCGCCATCTTCAGGCCCTGTTTTGCGGGTGCACGACAGTTATAAATGAGGCCCGAGGTCTGTTAGAGGTCTGAGCTCCAATCAGTGTTAAGTTTCTCTGCCCGTCTGTCTCTTTTCCTGTCTGTCTGTGTGTCTCTCAGGATGTGAAGTGGGTGGAGGAGAAGCAGTTGTTGTATCAGAGGAACCAGCAGTTGGTGGAGAAGGTGACGCACTTCCATTTATTTGTTTGTATCCCATCATCAAATCAGTTTGATGCTGGTTTTAGTCCCTGATCAGTATTTCAGTTTGTCAGATCTTATTATTTAGCTTCATTGTAGTTGGGTGTTATTTATAATACTGTACATATTTTGTAATGCAATATAAAGTACTACATTATATTCCTGTGTATTACAAATTACCGTAGATATGAAATAAAGCAGGTGTGACAGAAGTCATGCAGCATACACAACGTACCAATGGCATCTTGTTGAAAGCAGGTTGGGTGAAAGTCAGAGCGTCATTGAATTTGAATGTTGTTTAAATGTTTCCGTTGTTGTGCTGCAGGTGAGACAGATGGAAGGTGAAGAACTTCGGCTGATAAACGACATCCAGGACATTAAAGACCAGAACGAGCTGCTGGAGTTTCGGATCTTGGAGCTGGAGGTGACAACACTCAGTCCAAGTGCTTCCTAAAGCTTTAAAACAGGCCAGCTGACTGACTCGCTGTCTCCCCGTTTCTATGGCAACCCCATTTACTGTTCAGGAGAGGGAACGGCGGTCACCTGGCATTAACTTCCAACAACTGCACTTCCCAGAGGGCCTCAGTCCTTTGCAGATCTACTGCGAGGCAGAGGGAGTCGCTGTGAGTAACACCTGCAAGCACCCAAGTAGTAAACCTGTAAACACGTACAGAGTACACGTAAACACCCGAGTAGTATGCATGTAAACGCCTGAGTAGGATGCATGTTGGCACCGGAGTAGTATACCCAACTAGTGCACCTGTAAATGTTCATGTGACACCCAAATAGTGCACCCATACGCACCCAAGTAGTACACATGTGAACATTCAAGTAACACCTGAGTAGTATACCCGAATAGTACACCTGTAAACGTTCACATGACACCTGAGTAGTACGCATGTGGACATTCAAGTAACACCTAAGTAGCACCTATAAACACCCAAATACTCAAACAGCCAAGTGACCCATGTAAGCAGAGTAGAAATACACCCATAAACACTTGAGTGACACAACTAAATGCTATTTTTAGCAAAGTAAATTATTTTAAAGTATTTTATTCCTCCGTAATTTGTGTTGCACATTAAAATAAACCGTCAGAAGACCGCAGACGTCTTTTAAACTGCCAGAGTGAGTAACTTGTATATCTGAACTCCTTTTTTTCAAGGACATTGTGATCAGTGAGCTGATGAAGAAGCTGGACATTCTGGGCGATAACGCCGTAAGTGTATGTTGCATTTATTCTGTACATGTGTGTCCGTTAGATACAGCTTCTGTCATCAGTCCCACCTGATTCCCCTCTGAACATGTGGACCAGCTCGTGCTCAGACTCAGACAAACGATCCTTGACAAACATGACTCACAGCTTCTACCGCCGATGTCTTGTTTTTTTGACACTGATGTGACAGTGTACATATTTGGTGCGTGGAAATATGACATCCGCTGAAAGTGCATTGCGTAAACACGTTTGTTAGTCTTATTCCGCTACACTGATGAATGAATCAAATGTGACTGAACCCCCGACTGAACAGGACAGAATGTTTGTTTTATATTGTCGCTGCCGTGTTTGTCGTCACCACTTACACGTCGCTGTTTCTGCGTGTTTTCCCGGCAGAATCTGTCCAACGAGGAGCAGGTGGTGGTGATCCATGCCAGGACGGTGCTCACTCTGGCAGAGAAGGTAACGCGCCGTCAATTCTGATAGAACTCTGTGAAGTTTGTCCTCTCCTTTTGTTTTTTTCTTGTTGCTCTCATGTCTGAGCCCCAGTTGCCAGGCGACCAGCAGAAAACACCAGGACAAGTTAAGGACATGATTGATGTCACTTCCTGCCAAAGCAGCTGACTGTCTGCTCCTTGTCTGTCTGTCTGTCTGTCTGTCTGTCTGTCTGTCTGTTTCCCTGATCAGTGGCTGGAGTCCATCGAGGTGACAAAGTCCGCGCTGCAGCAGAAGATGTTGGACATCGAGAGCGAGAAGGTAAAAACTTTAAATCGTTGTTTTCAAGGTATCGTTTATTTTCTGTCTTTATCACATCACCAGGAAGTGCAGCAACAAGAAGTGAGGAAGAGAGACGTGTCAAAGCTCCATGGACCATTTTGAACCGCTGTGTGGTATTTCTTTGTCAACATCTCAACCCGTGTGTGTGTGTGTGTGTGTGTGTGTGTGTGTGTGTGTGTGTGTGTGTGTGTGTGTGTGTGCTGTAGGATCTGTTCAGTAAGCAGAAGGGTTACCTGGATGAAGAGCTGGATTACAGGAAACAGTCGATGGATCAGGCTCACAAGGTCGGTGCGGCAGCCGCACACACACACACACACACACACACACACACACACACACACACGTGTCCACATTTGGAGACAAAGAAAAACGACACAATAAACACAACAACTCCCTGAAGCAGAACTCACATGACAGCAATCACAATATTAGGTTTAATGCCTTAAACAACTTGATGTAGAGACTAGAGCCTGACTGATACTAGTTTATATTACTATTACTGTTTCTCATTAAGCCCCGCTGGACTTAATATTTTCAAAAGTTATCAGTTTTCTATCCCAGAGTGCAACTTTTGTTTGTGTTTATAACGTAACTCCTTTGACTAACAAATGTCCGTTGGCTGACTGGTAAAATGTAGTAGGAAGGTGAAGCCCAATGACGGTCGGCTGTCACAGTCAGCGCGGGGATGGAGGGCGCCGCCTGCTGCACTACAGCAGCCTAACGTTTTATCATCGTGTCTTTAAAGCAGCTGAATAGAGCAACTTAATCTGGGTGCATATTGGCCATTCTTCTGCCAATACCAATATGTCAGCAACACGCAAATATTGGCCGATATATCTGTGGGGCTCCAGTGGAGACGCACGGAGTCAACCACACAGCGGTCTTTCATATCCTGCATGCCTGGGCAAATTTGATAAGACAGGAAGTCGCGGAGAAAGACCCACAACCACTCTTATGTATTTTCTTTCACTGTCAGAGCCACAGTTGTATTGCAGAAGTGTGAATATCGATTCCTGATGGGATGAAAAGTTGTGTTGTCTAAATGTGCTGCAGAGGATTCTGGAGCTGGAAGCCATGTTGTTTGAGGCTCTGAAGCAGGAGGAGGAATCCAGGATGGAGGGATTAAAAATGGAGGAGGGTCATCTGACTGAAACTCTGACGGAGGATGAGAGGGAGGGGCTTCGGAGAGCCATGGACCAATGGAAACGAGCGGTGATGTGCGAGCTGAGAGAAAGGGATGCCCAGATCCTCCATGAGAGGATGGAGCTGCTGCACCTTACACAACAGGTACACTTGTAAACAGGTTCACTAGACTGAACAACAACCGGTACGCAAACAACAGGTATAATTTTAAACAGTGGGTACAACAACTAAGCTAAACAACGGATACGCATGTAAATACCAGGGATCGTTGTAGATACAGCAAAAAACAGGTATAATTATAAGCACCAGGTGCACCTGTAAACTTAACAGGCTCACTTGTAACCTTACAGTTGCACCTGTAAAATATAACAGGCTATTGAACAGGTCCACCTATAAACCACAGGAACATAAGAGGCACACTTGTAAACTACAGGCACGCTGAGAGGACTGTGTTTTCAATACTGACCACTGATTATTAGCAAGCGGGGAAATGAGTCCATCAGCGATGAGGCTGCTCAGCCTGAGATGAACAGATTCTCATCTCCAAGCATCTCTTGTTCCGTCCGAGGCCTCATCCTTCCTGGACCGACTGGGGAACATTTTGTGGTGACGGTTTTCAAATCTCCATGGTCGGGCTCTGCTTACATCCATCCTCTGTTGGATGAAATTTCCTCAGAGGCTCCACACATACACCACAGAACACTATCACATGTTAAATCTCTCTGAGACGGGTGGTCCACCCCTCACCCGTTGTGCTCCTGCTGGGCTCTGCTGTTTGTTTCCTGCCTTTTTTTTTTTAATCTCCTGCCAATCACATATCTGCTATGCAGGCATAAACAAACCTGACCGGTGTCGACGCAGATCGGGCGGGTGCAGTTTCCCCTGTTTTTCCAGTGTGGACGCCTCAGTTAAAGCTTTCGCTGATGATGATGTTTGTGTCTCACAGAGGAACAAGGAGCTGGAGGAATGCATCGAAGCACAGAAGCGACAGATCAAAGAGCTGGAGGAGAAGGTAGGACACAAACAAAGCATTGCCAGCGGAGCTTTCATCAGCTCATTCCATCGCCATGGATACACACAAAAAATCAGCCTCCTGTGACTTAAACTGTCTCCTCTATTTTCTTCTCTTTTTCCAGTTTCTATTTCTGTTTCTATTCTTCTCTTTAGCCTTCATCCTCTGGTCCTAACAGCAGCCGGTGAGTGGCGGCAACAATGTCTGCTGCTGGGAAGAGCAAGGTCTTTTTTCGTGGGACAACTCGTGTGTAACATGATTCGCCAGTTTAGCATTTGTAAATTTAGCACTTTTAACTTTCCTCTACAGAACCGAATATTTCTCGTTTGACTGTAATGAGCTGCTGGTCTCTGTTTGCATGGATCTGCTGGACCTAGATCAGTGTTATGTCTGTTCTCTGAATGAATACACTGTACATTTAGATGGATGATATTTTCAGACTGTGCTCATGTAACACCGCAGTACATCGTCATCAGTAACTCTGGGCTTTTTGTCTGCAGACCTGCAGAGTCCAGCAGTTGAACTCTCAGTCTGGATCAGACCGGAGGACCGATGGCTTCAGGGTTCGGAACCTGACTGAGGCATGTTGTTGTCTTCACTGCCCCACTGAGCTGCCTCTGGCTGCTATCAGCCAATCAGAGCAGAGCCCAGCTGACTCTGGAACCACACCCTCACACCTTCCCAGAATGCCACTATGTTGATCCGGAGACAGTTTCTGCAGCGACAGAGGAGCATTTAGATTCGGACAAGTGAAACCACCACTGGCGGCGCGCTAACTAGCATATGAGCTAAGGTTTGGCAGGAAGTTGCTGTTGAGGCGCCTGAGATGCAGCTAACAAACACACACTGGCCTCAGCCAGCTGGACTAAGTGGTGCTGGACCTGATACAGTTAGCTCAGCTAGCTGGACTTCTGCCGGAGCTGGTCAGCCTGGCTGACTTCAAACGCTGCTAGCTAAGCTAGCTGACTGCAAACAGTTGGCTTAGCTAGCTGACAAAGGGTTTAACGTGACCAGTTGTGATTGGTGGGTTAGTAAAAGTACAGTGGTTGCTAAGTTGCAATGAAAAGTTTACAAAGTTGAATCACGGTAAAAACGTGATGGAGACGCAGCAACGGTCGTGAAAGGGATCGTTCTGTCCCGAGAAAAGTTTAGGTGCTTTAAACTTTGTTCTGATTGGCTGTTCCACCTGCAGAGCGGCGAACAGCGTAAACGCTGTCGTGTTTGACTGGTCACATGACCAAAAACTCTTCTTCATGACCTCAGAATATCTGCTGGGGCTCTGAGCTGCGAGACAGGTTGAACGGTGGCAACGCAGCAGGAAATCCGAAAGACGACCAGGACACTCCCAGCACTTCCTGTCGCCACTCTGCAGCGTGTGAACAGGATCGGTCTGGTTCTGGCGATCCAGATCCAGACTCTGCTGACGGTGCTGAGATTATAAATGATGGGAGAAGGTATGCCAGGTCTGGTCTCACCTGGACTGAATGATGGAGCATAATTTCACAGAACAATAAAGAAAGTGTTTATTAATTTACATATATCTTATAAAATGTATTACTATTATATGAAATGATGCATCTTTTTATTTTTCCTAAAGATAATTATTAGATACTTGAATGGCGGTCTGATGATATGAAAAAAAACTTGTGCGTTTTAGATAAAATTTAATATTTGGTAGTTTGATTTGTTTTCAAATCGTGAATGTTTTTGTTTTAGCGTATAATCCTTAATTCCGTGGGGATTTTGAGTTTGCTCAGTGCCACGTCACCAGTCTGTCACCCGAACATGAAGCTAATCATCCCCGATAATCCTCAGTGAGCGAATGAGTAAGAACATGAAGGCATCTCTGGGTTCCCCTGCGCGAATTATCCTCCTGCGCTGTCCTTCGGTGTTCAGCTGAAGCAGCTTCGGAGACTAATGGGATCCTGCTGTTGTACTTTTATTACTCCAGATGATATTTTTCTACCCCTGAAGTGTGTCTGAACTCGGCGAACATCTGGATGGTCCACACTTTGATGTGATAATGGATTAAAATGGTGGAAATGAGACCGACGTGGAAGCTGTTTGTGTTCTTACGAGCGTCGAGGTAGAATTTACATTTCGTCAAGTTGCGGACTTTGTTTTAGTTTTTCTTGTGTTTCTGTCTCCTTTAAAGTCTGTTTGCTGGCTGAAAGCGGCGCGAGCTCACGCCAGGCTTCTCCAAACTGAGCGTGTGCAGAGCCTCGCCCACCGCAGGTAACACAACGTCTATCCACGCCTAAAAAAAAAACAAAAAAAACCTCACAAACTATCCCTTTAAAGGTTGACTCAGTGATCTTAACCTAGTCGTACTTTTTAAATACAGAGAAGATTTGCAGGTGGGGAACAAATCAAATATCCAACATTTTTCCAACATTGCTGAGTCCACCTTTGATGGAACAATCGCTTATGGCTGCCTCAGGGTGGCGCTCTGCCTGGCAGCGCACACAGCTCAGCAGCAAAGTGCACAGCAAATTCACGTCCGTCTGGTGAAACCACACTGGTGCAAATGAAACAGCCCGCGCAGCCTCTCCCTCCGTCCCACAACATCCTCAAACGAAACTAAAGATAAGCTACCTAAGTTACCCACTAAGGATAAGAAACCTAAGTTAGCCATTGAGGCGAAGGCTAAGCTACCCAAGTTACCCACAGAGGATACGGCTAAGTTATGCACACAGGCTAACACTAATTTACATCATTAGCCAAGGAGGCTGATGCTAAGTTACCCACAAAAGGTCAGGCTAAGCTACCTAAGTTACCCATGGAGGCTAAGATACTTAAGTTACCAACAAAGGCTAAGGCGAGGATACTTAAGTTACCCACAGAAGCTAAAGATAAGCTACCTAAGTTACCCACTAAAGCTAAGCTAACTAAGTTACCTACAGACGGTAAGGCTAAGTTATCCACATAGGCTAACACTAATTTACGTAATTACCCACGGAGGCTAAAGTGAAGCTGCCTAAGATACCCAAGTAGGCTAAGGGGTGCCGGGATGCTGCTATAATGAACGTAGACTGTTTGTCCAAATTAGCGCGTTCACCCATGTGTCATGTTTTCACCACTGCTGATAGGAGGAGGAGCTGATAAATACCTGTGACTCCTGCAGGGTCATGTGACCTGGGAGTGACTGCTGATTGGTCCCTTTCACACTGAAGACAAAGGTGGATGTTGGGTGTGTGAGAGGCTCAAGTCTTTACGGCTATTTCAGTTGATCCCAACAGAGGGCGCCGTCCACGTACAGATCACTAGAGGCCCGAGTAGACGTAAGTAAACGCCGAAGTGGCGACACAAGAGGATGCGAGGACAGAATCGAGATAAGAGTTAAGCAAAGAGTGGAACTGAAGAAAAGAAAGTTCTTTGCTTTCATCTGTGTCAGAGTGGCCCTCTGGGAAATGCTGTGATAAAAGCACCACCCCTCCTGTCCGTCCTGACCGGCTGTTGTCGCTGTGATGCTGAGAGTAACCAGAGGTCAAAAGGACAAAGTGCCGCGTCATTGTCACGACCTCTGCTGTCTGCTATTACCTGTGGAGTTCAGGCTGTAATGATGTCACAAACGTGAATGAGAGTGTGCCAGACAGGAAGTGACCTTTCAGAGTCGGCTTCATGTTAAAATGGAGATGCAGGCTTCTTTTTATGCTTTCGTGTGTGTGTGTGTGCGCGCGTGTGCGTGTGTGTGTGTTTCAATAAACTGAATCTGACAGGCCAAAAAAAAAAAAAAAAAAACATTTCAGACGGCTCCGCTTTCAGAGCATCAACGGTAATGAGCACTGACCTGTGTGTGCGAGTGGATGTGTGTGTATGTGTGTGCATTGTGTTGCGTGTGTGTGCGTGCGCGTGCACGCATGCGCGCACTCATGTCTCGTCTACAAAGTCTCACAGTTTAAAGGCCGACGGTCTCCGAGCTCGCTGGAGCAGAAACGCTGTGCTCGCCATGATGTCACGTGATGATGCCTTCACTTCACCCCCGGCATCTGCACGCTCTTCGGCTGATAAATGACCGATAACCAGAAATTCCATAAGTTGCGCAGTTTCGTTTTCCTGCAGAAAGATGTGGGTTGGCGAGATGGTTTCCACCACAGGAAGCAAGAACCAGCGTGGACACCGGTGGAACCAGCATCCATCAGCACTGGTGATGGTGTTACTGTGAATCACAGGTCACCGCGGTCGGAGCGTCATCGCATAACAACACAAACGTGATGGTTGTTGGAGCTTCCTCTGGACTTCTTTCCTCCATCACTTCACATCCATTTGTCTCTTCAGTTCCAGGTCACGGATCTTCCCCTCCTCCCTGGCCTCCTTTCCACCCTCTTCCTCCTCCTCCTCTTCTGGTCTCCTCATTTCTTGCCTGGGCTCCTCAGCCATCCCATCACCATCCTGCTCCTCCTCCTCCTCCTCTGTCTTCTCCTCTGCCACTGTCTCAGGGCTGAAGTCAAGTCACTGGCGGCCGCGTGATGTCCGAGCGGCGGTTTTCCCAGGATGAGGACTGCGCCTCCCTGCTGTCCAAGCTGGGCTCCGACTCGCCGCGGCCTCGAATGAAGTATGGCGGGATGTTCTGCAACGTGGAGGGAGCCTTCGAGAACAAGACCTTGAACTTCGAGTCCTTCAGCCCGCAGACGCAGCGGCGCCGGGCCGCCCGCGCTCACTCCGACGGCCACGTCGCGGGAGATCGGCGGCGCGGGGAGGACACACCATGGTGTTCCCCTCCGGACACGCCCGGGAGAACTACGGCAAGAGAGAGGTACAAGAGCTTGTTAATGACTTCAGAATGTGTGACAGTGACGAAAGCGTCCCTCAAGATGATGGATTCAGATCCACATCAGCCTCCTGACGCGTCTGTTTGATTTGGTTTAAAATGGAGGAACTCTGCCGCCTGATTGGCCTGAATGGGCGCCATCGAGAGAAAACGCTAAAAATCTTCAAGCGGTTGAATAAAATCGTGAGGGAAAATAACATTTCTGGGGAGAAAATGGAAATAGCGACCTGGTTTTGAAGTCAGATCCCTGCACCCTGATGTCTGTGGCGTGGCAGTGGCGGAGGGCGTCGACGTGTGACCTGCTTTCAGGCGCCTCCTGGAGGTCCCGTTTTCTCATGCAGCGTTAACGCAAACAGTAACGATAAAAAGGATGATGAAGTGTGATTGTGAGAACTCACAGAAGGAAGGCGAGAAAAAGCTCCAGCCAATTAAAGTGTGGAGAAAAACATGGATAGAATACACAAAATAAATTCAAATATGTATAACAAGACAGCAAAGTGATCAAATTAAACCAAGTGAAACTGAAAATTAATTAACACAAGAAACACAAATTACTGTTTTCCTAACCCTGTGTTTTATGCAAATTAACCTGACAGCTGCTCTGAAGACTGATTACCGCTTCAATTACCCAGCATGCATCTGCAATCCAGTCACATACAAACTGAAGATGTTTTATTTGATGATTTTGTAGCATTTAAAATCCAATTTGGTTGCAGCTCTGATGCAGAATAACAAATTGTAATCGAGTATCTCCTTTCCTCACTTGCGCTGCAGCGATACTCGAGTACTCGCATGTTCATGCCGAACACACCCTCCCTGTGAGGGGCGGGGCCGCCTCCCCTCACCAGCAGCAGCAGCCGCCGCCTCTGTTACGCTCCCAGCCAATCACGTACAGGCACAGCACAGACATCCGGAATCCGCTTTCAAAATAAAACACTTTCCAAACGGGTTCATAAACAACATCATGGGCTTGTCTCTTTGTTCAAATGTCAAGATGATTAAACTGTGGTCCTTTTATGAGTTATTTAATCATCGGTAATTTCATGTGAAATAATGATGTCATCCGAATGTAATTAAATTCAAAAAATAGTGAACAAATCATCACATTCATTTTATTTTATTTAGCCTTTAATTTCCAAAGAATTCTGACTGTCTTGGAGTTTGGGTTTATAGATATTATTCATAAATGCATCCCAGTAAATATTTGAGTATAAATGAACATGAATTATTTAATTTTACTTTATATGTCTTGAATTTTAAATGGAAATGTTTAGTTCATGTCTTTGCATGATCGATCAGTGTCGGGGGGTTTTTCTCAATATCAAGATAATAATTAATAATAAACGTAATAATTTTTCCCCCTTGTATCAGTAAATTATCTATACACCCAATTTCAAAATATTTAGGATAGTTTTTAAGTTAAAGGCTGAATATAATAACAAAGGTATGATTTGCAAATTGTCTTTTTTACTGCCAAGTTACTTAAAGCTGAAGCTGATCGACTTTATCGAGTGTTTACACGCCTGCCCGGCGTTGCCTGATGCTCCCGGCTGCTGATTGGCTCATTCCCCAGGTAAACAGGTGACCCTAGCTTGTTATCTACAGGCTGTGACGTCATCAAAGACCATGTGGGACTCGAAGGAGCGAGAGAAGAAGAAATTGTCTGAAACAAACTATTTGACTGGAAGGGTTTTCGCTTAAAGCCACTGATGCCGCCGGGGCCACTTTATTTTGAAGCTGCGCGCCGGAAGCGCCGCGCGCGCCGCATCGGCAGCGTGACGTCACGGCGAGCCCGGGCAACAATAGCAGCCTGACTGCGTGAGGGGGGATCAATTAGCCGATCAGGGATCGATCAGAGCCGAACCGCCGCAGCAGCATGTCGTTCCAGGCCAAGAAGAACAGCGCGAGACCCGCGGTAGGTTCGAGAACCGGCGCCGGGCGGCGGAACCGGGCCGGGCCGGGAGCACCGGGCCGGGAGGCAGGATGCTGCAGCTCCGCCTGTCAATCACCGCTCCGGTACAAGCCCGGTGGAGATGAAGGAGACCGGCTCGGCACGGCACGGCACGGCTCTGCACGGCTTCAGGCGCTGCATGCAATGCTATACTCAATATTCTATTAATAACGTTTAAAGGGATAATATGAAGCTACACGCGACTCACCGTTAGTTCCTGCTTTTATAATATTGATCATATTTGATGTTG
>CAAKHG010021435.1:0-12387 GCA_901007715.1 Dactylopterus volitans
CCTTGACTAGTATCTACTAGAGTGGTGTCTGTCTGTCTGTCTGGCTGCCATGTTAGGACACTTTGACACCAGCTCACAGCTGCAAAGAGATGCTTTATAGGGGAAAAGGTCATTTCTCTCTCAATTGTGACATTTCAAAGCAGGCATCTGGGCTTAAGACAAACGCTGATTATGACAACTTTTTGGGGCAAATGTTAATGAAGGGAAATAATGAAGAAATTACATTTTCTACACTTAATACATTGAATCCAATTCATTCGGAATCGGATGGCATGCAAGGAAAAAAATCAGCTGCCTGCTGCTGCTGCTGCTGGAAACAGTGAATGCAATTTAGGCCACTGTAAACTTATGAAAGTCCCATTTATATTGTACTATTTGTGTTTTATATGCAAAAATAGCCTTCCGCACAGAAATGTCAACATATTTTTGAGGTCATTTATTTGCATCGTCTCCATCACCTTAATTTGCCCACCAGAGAGCCCTAACAAATTAATGTGCCAGCCACCAGTCGTAGCTCTTCACGGAATTATTCCCACCCCCTGTCCCCCACCCAGAAAAAAAAGGTTATGATTTTATTACAGTGTGTGTTTGAGTGAAAATAATATAATCTTAATGCATTTCTTAAAATCTCAAATATTGGTGTACTCTTCAAATATTGGCCAGGTTCTAGTTTGAGTGATATGTGTCTCTGTGTTTGTATGTTTTTTTTATATTTTGCCTACTATTATGTACTCAAACAATTTTATGTATGTTAATCTTGTGTTTTAATTTTGTAATATTTTCACATCTTCTTAGGTGGAGGCTTCAAATAAGCTCTAGTTTTCTGTCTTTTCCTGCCCTGTGTAATATCTATCCATGCACAAAATAAAAATAAAAGTAAAATAATAGTTCATTTAACTATTATTGTTATTGTTGTTAACTTGTAAAAATAGGATTTTCAGCAGAAAAAGTTCGAATGAAGTAGAAATGTCCCAAGTGCCATAGCGTAAGAAAGCTGAATATCTTCAAATAATAGAAGCGAGATGGCATTATCGTATGTATTGCATCATTTAGTAAGATAAAAAAAGTATGGTTACCGTGGTGATGAAGCTATCAAAGCAAAAAAAAAAAAAAGAAAAAGCCAGCATTCACAACATCAAAGCATGTTCATTCATTTCAATGGAACTTTTTTGGGGAAAAGTTTAACATTGCGAAATGTTTAAAGTTACAATAAATTTTGACTGCAAGAATAAATGTCCTTCAAAGCTAAAAAAATATTCACAGAAGAGGAAGATGACAAAGAAAAAGAAGAAAGAAGGAAAAGAGATTTGGAAGAGTTTAATCTAGTAATGCTAAGCCTTGATAACTGTGATTTCTCTGAGCTTACCTGTCAAGAACCTTAGAACATTTGATCCTACCCTCTCCTTTGATCAGGATATCTAAATACTATGAGGATTGCAGTTCTTTATCTGCACAGTATAGTGATAATTGGATCTTTCCTCTCCACGACTGACACTGAGACCTTAGTCATGCCTTTGTTATATCCACACTTCACCACTGTAACGTTCCGTTCTCAGGTGCTCCATATAAAGTACAAAGTACAAAAAAAACCTTCAAATGGTTTAGAAGGCTTCCGCTAGACTCCTAACTAACACATCGTTCCAATCTTGGCTTCATTGACTTCCAATTCATGTTAGATGCGACTTTGAGGTGCTTCTGTTGACTCAGAAAATACTTCATGGGCTTTCTCTGAAGTATCTCTCTGCCTTCATTGGACCCTCACTGGACTTGCCTTGTGCATTGCGCGCCGAAAATTGTGGACTCCTGTCTGTCATAAAGAAACCTGTTGATTGTCTTTTCCTATCCGGCCTCCTCTAGAATAAACTCCCTGCTGATATCGATTAGTTATATATCGGGTGATTATCTTGGTGGGCTGGTTCAGTTTCATTAAATTTCTCATTACCAGGTCACACAGTTCAGCTCTGAATTCTAAACATTGCATACTATGGTAAATACTGCTGTATCCTGCTCTCACCACTGTTATTTTTCTTCATTTTCAATTGTGATCATGCAATTTCCTCCGAGATAAATGAAGTATTTCTGATTCTGATTTCTCTAATCCCTGCTGTCTTCTGCTCCTGTTCCTCCAAGCCTCATCCTCTCTTTCTCTCTCTCCCTGTCTGTCTCTCACTCTGTCTCTCTGTTCAGGCTTTTTTTTTTTTTTTTTTGCTGGACCATCAGTTGTAGATACATTTCTCCACCCAGTTGTTGCCTCATCCCAGTGATGAATCTGACTGGTTCTCCTTCTGACCTTCCTCATGGATCGTCACTCATCTGAGTTTCATATTCCACAAATGTGTACTTGTCACCAACTTGTTACCAACATCCTCTATGGGGCGTAACCTCTCCCAGGTCACCATGGTGAAGAGGAAGTTGCAGAGAGGAAGTGCAGTGCCCATTGCGTGGTGACACCTCAAGATACTCCACTGTCATCTCTGATCAATACTCTTATCATGTTATCTACAATTCTGTCATGTGTTATCTGCAAAATTGTAGATTGGTGTGATTTCTGTACAGGCGACATCTATTGCACATCTGTCCAATGTGGAAGAGGGATCCTCCTCGCCTGTGGCTCCTCCTGAGAGCTCTTTTTATGACGAGATTTTTTAGTGGAGTTTTTAGTAACACGAATCAAAGATCTAAGGACAGAGGGTGTCATTCACTGTACAGACTGTAAAGCCCACTGAGGCACTGTGATTTGTGATTCTCGGCCATACAAATAAAAACTGACTTGGCTCGACCTGGTAACTACGCATTCAATGATAGGAATGATAGATAAAAATCAAGATCCAAGCTGTGATAACCTGGAACTATGCTCTTTGGATGACTGAAAACAGTCATTTAGACAAACCCTGCAATTAACTTGTTGAGTACAGTGGTCGAGCATTACTACACAAATGAACAATGTGTGAGATGACCCGTCTCCTGTAGAGAAGCCTGGATCGCATTATTATCCAAAAAACAAGCTCACAAAGTCCATGATATTCAAATAAGTTCATATACACTGCAGACGTGTGCAGCCACAAAGACACACGCACCTCTTTGGCAAGTCTGCGGGCTTCATAGTACGGCCTCGCTTTCTCAATGCAAGCGCCAAGCTGGGAGCCCTGAGCGTTCAGCTTTCTGGCAGAATCTGTGAGGATCTTCCTGTAGCTGGACCGCGCATCCTGAAGGGAGCATACATACATACACGCATGCATACATTCACAAAAACATTCCAAATTACATTCCGGGAGCTCTGCCATGACATTCGTAAATGAACAGTCGGTGATCAGGGTGACAGCTGATGCAAGTGTTCCTGCACCAGCTGCACTGTCGTCTTACATCCAGCTGCAGCTCCAGCTTGTTGATCTCATCACTGGCCTGGTTGAGGTGCTCCAGCTCCTCCTGGAAACACAGGGGACAGCTGTGTGATGTGTGCAGGATTTAGTAAACAAAGCAGGGGAACATACTGGAACTAATGAGGTGCTGGTGCTTCTTGAGGGTGAAAATCCCTGGTATCACTCTTTGCAGTACAATTCCATTTTCACTACAGCTTAGCAAGCTGTATTCAATCAAAAAAAAAAAGAAAAAGAAACTCGAGGCTTTGTGCACAAAAAAAAAATTGAAATATATACAACAGCGACACAAGATTGAGGAGTAGAAATGGTGTACCTGAATTCTGGGGTCCAATTCCTCCTCGTATTTACCACCATCCTGTTCGTCTGAGGTCTTCATCTGCTCCCCAGCGTCTCCTTCAAACTCGGCTTTCGCATCCTTCCCCGTCCTCTCCTCGCCTCCTCCTCTGCGTCGCAACACCGAAGCGCCTCCATCCCCGCCCTTCGCTTCTTCTCCGGGGGTCTCCTCCCGTTGGTTGCCCGGCTTAGGGTACCCCGCGCTGGTCGGACTTTCACGCGAGGTCCCTGGATCCATCTGCGGCCTGTCGTGCAGATCGCGTTTTTTATCGTATTCGCATCCCAGATTAATAATTTTAAAAAAAGGCGGCTGTGTTTGTTACTGCAGAGGTATCACCGTGGGGGAAAAAAATAAAATGCGACAATGCCGCCGTGTCCCAGTACTAACGGCAGCCTTGCTAACGTTAGCCAAAACCCACACAGCCTCCTCGAGTCTCCACTCGCTCAGGCTGCACTTGTCTCGGGAAAACTCAAAAACCCTCTCCCTTCTCTCATTTCTTTCTAAACGCTGACAGCCTCTTCGATTGTATTTTTTTTTGTTTGTTTGTTTATTCCTGAGATTTCCACTTGTTTGTTTAAAATGTATCCATTAATAACGATGTTAGTCGAAGTGTGGCCAGGGACGGACCTAGCCTTTCTGGGGTCACTGACAGAGGCTGCCCCCCTGGTCATTGGTCATAAAGAGGTGAAACTCACGCTGGAACACTTAACGGAGCACTGATAAATTTCGCATATTTTATACATTTCATATAAAAGCATACAGATTCGGGGCTTAGCTGTTCAGTCAGCACTGTTAAAAAGTTTAAAAAAAAAAAAAAGGAACCTTAAAATGGTAAGACCACACTGTTGCTTCAGCTAATCAATATGCTGTAGATGGTTTTCTCTAGAAGCGAAAGAACAAAATAATCTTCCCTGCTTGACAACTCTATTTTGTCACCTATTGGGAATTATTCAAATGAACAGAAAAATAAATGCAGCAGTCAGTATACGATGTTTATGTTCCTAATGTTATTTTTTTTATGCGATTAAGTCATTGTGAAAATGTCTTTCATTTAGGAACATGCAGCCAATTGGGCGCTGGTCAGCTGGCTGGTGGCACACACATTTTAACCATATAGGGAACTATTATTAACACTATTTATTCACTATTATTTAAATATATCATCTAATACAGCAATGTAAAGTAAGACTTTTCAATTGCCACTTTTAATCAATGTCCATGTTATTGTGAATATAGTTAAGCACACAGAACTGTCATCATTCACCTGAGTTCGTGTTTATTTTGTCGGACATCGCTGTGGCTGTAAAATAACGACTTATCACAGCAGTTCAGGAGGTTCAGAATGAACACACTGTTGCTCTGACAGCACTTTATTAAAAAAGCACTGTCACGCTCACTTTGTTGTCTGAAAACAGAAACTTAGAAATAAGTGAGACAAAGTAAATCCAGCTCCATTCTCCAAATCACACAAATGATTCAAATAGGAGGGGGAAAAAGGAACAGTGGTGTACATTTACTTCATTTTTCCCATTTAATCCAAAAACACATGAAAGTCAACCTTTTATCAAAAAATACAAAATAATATCCTTTCCAAAATCTCGCACAGGACTGACTGCGATGAACGACAGCGCAGGAGGAGGTGCTGGCTTCATCGCGTCTGCCATCACCCCCCGTTTCCTCGTCTGGTTATGTGTGAGACTTTTGACGTTTCCAGAACCTCTTGACCTCGCTGTGTCCCTGCGGCGTCACCACCATCACCCTGTGAGCCACATCCTGCCACACGAGACAGTCCAGACCCTGCAACCCAAACATGTCATTGCAGGACGGCATTAGCACTTCACATTTAAAAAGGATCAGCCAGCAGAGAGAGCTGCGACTGCCAAGAGTTGATCGCTATGTCATCTTCTACCAATCAAGCATCACTGAGTTGGAACGATCAAGGAAATGATCACTTTCTAGAGCCACTGCTGAAGGCACAATGTGTGTGGTTTAAGTGAAATGATAATAATAACAACAATAAAAAGCTTAAGCACACAAAGTGCTTTCCAGATAAAATAATACTGAATAAAACATTTACAGAGGAAAACTGAGGAAAAAAAATAAGAACATTAGAGCACATCAAGAAGCACTGAGAGGTATGAGTTCAGCATGTCGATGATGCGCAAATGCAGGAAATGGTTTTAAATACTTCAAATGAAAATAAAACAAAGTGTAGAAATGTTTAGAAAAGTATAAAATTGATTCTACTAAAACAAGCAAAGTATTAGCAATACAACAACAAGCACCACGAATAAAACGTAAAAAGAAAATTGAATGTTGTTGATAACAGAAGCATTAAGTGTAGGCCATCTCATAAGAGTGTGTCTTCAAGAGCCATTTATAAACTGCAGTTTATCAAATCAAAGCAAAGCTGCACCACGCCATCACTGAAGTGTTCTCTTTAATGAAAGTTGGAGCCAATCCCAAAACCGTTCAAAATGGCTCCAGATCAAAAAAATATGGACATGAGTTGACGTATATTTCACTTTAACAGTGAATACACCAGTTGGCAACGTTCGTGTGGTCTTTAGTGCAAAAACAAATGTCAAATGTGCAATTGCAGAATCAAGAGGGTGTACAACTAACAGAATGTGCAGAAGCAAAAAAGAAAAAAAAGTAATTTAAAAATCAAATGTATATTTAGAAAATCAATAGACTGGAAACATAATCCAACCTGAGCTCTGTCACGCAGCACCTCAAAATCAGCCTGAGAGAGGAACTGGTTGTACAGCACTCCTAAAAGAGACGTGGACATCGACACACAGGTGAGAATTCACAGGTTAGAGGCAAAAACAGCACCAATAAGTACTCGTCTTCTTATTCAGTGTACTGCAGCTCAACTCTACTACCGAGAAAGACTTCAACATAGTCACACTTACGCCAGCAAAAACCTTCAGGCGGGACAAATGAAGAGAAATCAGTCCACATCATTCCTGCACAGTTGTAAGCCGTCACCATACAGGTTACATTCTTTTACAAAATATAAAGCCTGTGTCGCCATTACGAAATTGCACATGGCGACTGAGTGTTATACAAGCAATTGTTAATAACAAATGAATTCTTTGTTCATTTTCTGCCACCATTATATTATAACTCTAATAGCTTAAAAATATACACATTGAAAGGAAGGCACATTTATTGTTACTGAAAATTAAAACATATGAATAAAAATCACGTTTCTTTTTGAAAAAATTAAGACATCGCAATAACATCGCAGAAGACACACAACCAGATGGTGGAGAATGATGTGGAAAGTGTGATGGAAATACAAAATTCCTGTTTCATCCAGCTGTTTTTAAATGCAAAAATAATCATGATCAGGTGTGATTTTTTTTTTTTTTTACAAACAATAGCTCAATTAGACAAATTTGGAGATTCATCAAAGTCAGTATTCAAATAATAGACGCTTTTTCTGTTTATGCACAATGACGACGTAGAACGTATGCAGACGCACTTAGGCAACAGAAGTATGGCGGAGGTAAACGGCTTGTCAAGCGATGCAAGGGGGTTATCAACTAAAGATCGGGAATGTTACCTTAACAAGTTGACTTTGACAAATGGTGTTTGACTTCCAGATCTGTGTTCTATTAATGAGTGGGTTGAAGGTATCAGCAAGTGGCCAAATATACAGTGGACAGATATATACACCTATTTGAGAAACCAAGCGTGTACACGAGAGAGAAATTAGGAGCCTATAAGTCACTGGATGCTTATTAATATGCTGTCCCGTAAAATCAGAAAGTACAAAGTGTTACAATAGGTGCTAGCATGACTGTATAATATCGTGGGGACACTGCGTACGTGACTGCGTGCACAGTCTCCGGGACTATGTGATATCATTGAGTCCGTTAAGATGTCTTTGAAGATAATGTCATCGAGTGAACCAAACTGGGTGCGGAGTACCCCAACACGACACTTGGGGCTCTTGAGTCCACCACTGCATATGGTCATAGTAAATTCTGTGTTTTGAGATTTGGTGTTCTGTTCAGATAATTCTTGGAGCTGTTTTCAAAAGAACTGAAGAGGGTCAAGGGGAAGATCCTTACAATAGATAGCCGTAACTGATAGAAAGTGTAAAGTATAAAAGTCCTCGTTCCAGTCCACACGTTTAATCGCCTGCAGCCACAGACGCCGCCGGTTGCTCTGGAATGCTCGTGATCTGGTCTGAATCCAATAAAGCTTTAGTTCGCCGGTGGAACAGCGATTCGTACAACTGTCTGTAAATGCTTCCTAACCAGTTGCTACCTCGTCTTTGTCAGAACTGCTGGAGAACAACAACACTTCCACTGCCAAGATGCGTGCGTGGCTGAATAAGGGTCTATATTTTACCCAGCATGAACAATTTAAGCAGATTTGTTGTCTCGTTTAATGTTGAACCAATTACACATCTAAACAAGATTTTATTCCTTACGCTGAAAATTAGGTTACTAACTGTTAAAAGAAACCATCTCCGATAGCAATGCAGCACTCTCGCCAGCTATCTTTTCATCCACCTCCAAAGATGGTTTCAACCATGTACTGACTCAACTGCCTTTATTTGTGCATAGGGCTAATCCAGCTGTGGAGAAATATTTCACTTTAATATCTATTTTTAGATGATAGATGTGTTTTTCAGAGTCTTTATATGACTGCACTGAACTGCTGCTTGTGAAGTGAATTGAATTGACTGAACAATGACCTTTGTGAGGTATTTTGTGAGGAACTTCATTCAGCGGGGGAACACTGCGTTGTCCAGGGGGCTGGACTGGCTTAGCTCGGCTGGATAGAGTCGCCTCAGGTGCCTAACAGAGGCGTTTTGCAATTTTCCCATGTGTGACCTACGCTGTCACAAAACTGCAGAGCAAAAAAATCAACCAACTTCGAGGTGAAGAAAATAGCCGTTTCCTGCACCTGTTCGCCATCTTGGACAGCGGCGCAGCTCACGGTTATGACATCACAATAATTACTGATAATATCACTCAAATGTTTTAAAGTGACAAGGCTACAGCCAGTCTTGTGATGAGCCAATCATCCACAAACATGACTGAGTGGTATCATCTGGCGCGCACACACACACCTACAGATGAGTAGGTCCACTTACCCTCAGTGAACTGCAGTCGATCTCTCTCCAGCTCCCACAGTCGGATCTGATCTGTTATGGTTGGAGGCAGCACTGGCGTCTGCAGCACAGAGATGACGGATGAAGAGCAGTTACAGTGCAGGCCACCCAGTCGTGATTATTAGAATTTGTGTCAAACCAAAGGAGAGGCTTCATCTACCTGTTTGAGCATGATAGGATGTGCTCGTGTTCTCAGAAAGTGAATTATCTGGACAGAGGGGGAAAAAAAAAAGAAACACATATAAATACGGTTGAAAAAATGGCAAGACGTGAGACACAGCAGAAAATTGAGAAAAAATGTACTTGCTAAGGCCGCTTATTCTCAATCTGTTATAAAAAGGGAGTTATAAAAATCCTAAACTAGTGCTGAAAATTTGAAATTGAATAATTGACCATGTAATCATGACAATCATTTAATCATCTGAAGCATGGACAGTACTTAATGAAAACCTGTAGACCAACAACCTTACAAATACACTTAACAGCCAGCAGTGAGAAAGACTGTTTCTCTCACTTTCTTTCAAATCTGGATTTCTGTTGTTGCCTTTAATGGCGTATTGACAGACGTAAACATACATCAAAAGTAATTTCTATGGGCAAAAAGCTTGGACTGCTCAGACTGTTCATACCCATCAAGTTCATGGCTTCTGAAGCCAGCCAGGCTTTTGGGGAGGTGGGTTCTTAAAGCGACAGAAGCTAAAAGCTGTTAGTTTCATTTGTTTGCATGCCTAATTGGTTTTATGTGTTTTTATTTCAATCAAAATATGTTCTTTTTTTGAAGATTAAGTCAGTAAATATGAATAAATGGGCAGCATTACAGTACATTTATTTGTCTTCACTGGCCTGCTATTACAGACATACTACAGGAATCCTGCAGGCTTCAGCAACTTAAACCTTAGACATATCTCACACCTGCATAGGCAAAATGTAGAGAAAATCCCAGAAATGCTTGGGGAAAAAAGCACCCATAATGGGTCACAAAAGGTGTTCGCTTGGGAATGTTTACAGGTACTTTACGTTCTTCTGGATTCTGAAGTGACTGTCATTCATTTCTATCCATATTTTGATGCAGCCTTATAAGGTAACATTAACTTCATGATCCAATCAATTCTTAGGACCTGTCAAAATCCCACAAGGCCTTGTAAGACATTGTAAGGCCTAAATTTCCAACTATTAGATTTTCAACAAGACTTTTTAAGGACTCAAAGGTTCCTGGACAGAGATGGACAACAGCTTTCTACACAGGCCCATACTCGAAGAAATAAGTGAAGCACCACGAGTTAGACAATTAAATTCAAGTATGAAAGACACAGGGCTAAAAGATGTTAAACTACATTATTCTGGATAACAGATTTTTTTCCCCAGCTGTGAGTGTCAATCAAGTGAAGTTAAAATGATAAGATTACTGACATAAACAACATGACACTGTTGATCCCACGACTGAAAATCACACGAACCTGTCACGAGTTAAGGCTTTTAGTCCAAATTTAAACAGCACCTTCTGTTGAAATTGAGTTAAATAGCAGCATGGACTCATTGTAATTCTCAAACTTCAGATTCATTAACATCGCTGCCTTTTCTTGTGTTTTGCGAGGTAGGTTTCTCTTCCTCTGAGAATATCACAAGCCAGAAAGAGATTGTCTGAGGGCTGTTGTGGCCTTCGGGCCACTTTTGCCCATCTGTGTTCAACACATTCATCCACTGTAAAATTCCCTATAATGTGTGCAGTATTTGAGTACCTGCTGCGCGGTGATGCCATTGGCGATGGCCTGCTGCACGGACTCCCTTGTGACCTGCGCCACCACTACGTTGGGAAAGCGATACAGCATTTCACTGAAGAGAGCGACCAAGGCGATCTGCAGCTCTGAGTCTGGGAAGAGCGAAGAGTACAGCGCAAGGTCAGTGGAGGTCCTGAGATAATAACAAGTTAGTGATTTCATTTGATCAAAAAGTACAAGGCAAAGCATCAGAAATATAAATATTTGAATAAAGACAAGTGGTGGATAAACCATGGTCATCTTTACAGGTGTTGTCAGTGCATTTTTTTTTCATTTGGACAGAGGCAGAGTAGCTGTTTCAACTCTTGACGATTGATACTGATCATCTTCCATTGAATGCTAGACTTCCTAACAATACACTCATTTGAATATGGATTTAAAATGCATTTAATAACGTTTCCATGTTGTAGATAGCTTCCCGTTTTCAGACATACTTGTGTAAGCGTAGATGCGATAATTGGTCTCGACCACGATGAAGCCTGTATCTCCAGTACCCGGAGTGGAGCCCAAGTTAGAGGAGGAGGAGGAGGAGGAGGAGGAGGAGGAGGAAGAGTTGGTAGTGTCTCCTGCAGCCAAAGTGATGGCCAGTCTGGTGGGATAGTACCGCCTTGATTTCCTCTGTTAACAGAAGAAAGAATCATTTATCTCAAACTTTTGTTGCAGTTTCAAATGAATTATCTAAATGACATAATTGCATTGTGTCATTTAGATTACACTCGACTTTGCTCGACAGGCCTGCTTAGCCTGCTTCAGTCATATTTGCTCCTCATTTATTTGACTAAATTACGGCTGCTGACTGGCTGTTGATTGGCCAGTGACAGTCATTTCAGGGCAGCTGCCCCCCACACACTGTAGATCCTTGCCCTTCCCCAGCTGCCCCCTAACTTTCGTGCTCTTAAAATTGTTGATTACTTGTGATTTTAGTAAAGACAAGTAGAGCTTGATACAAAACTGGCATGTTTGAATTCATAACCTTAAACGGAGGGTCGACATTTCAAGGTCATTACGTTACAGCCGACAATGACAGTGCTGGACATCAATCATTTTTATTTGATTATATAAACAGTGCTATAAAATATACTCACTCTCAAAATTAGCTACATGGCCCTGCATTGTAATGTAATGCAAGGACTTCAACTGCAGCTTTTTACACCTCGACTCTTGCAGGCCAGAGTAGCTGGCGTAATTAAAAATAAAAAGCAAAGGTAAAAGTGGGCATATTACCATTTTTTGGCAAGGAAATACTGAGGAGGGAGAAGGGAAAAAGAGCAATAAGAAAGAAGACAGGGAGCAGGAGTGTGTGAGCAGGAGTGGGGATGAAGATGGAAGTGAAGGAGAAGAGCAAGAAGAAGAAATGAATGCGAGGGATGAGGATGAGGATTGAGAGAGGAAGATGTGCACGATGCCGACCTGATTTTGATAACGCTTCTGTTGGGGTACCTAAGCACTGTTGCAGCTTCCCTGTGAGGATCATGAAAGCCTCTCCTCATCTAAGGTGATGACACTGATCAAAGTGTTAGTGAACCTTTCCTCCTCTCGGTGTCTTACCTTCCTCTGGAAGACCAATCCAAACTCTCTGAGGTGCTGCAGGAAGGTGAGTAGTGAGTCACTCATGCCCTCCACTGAGTAATCCTGTAGAACACAAGCGACACATGATCATCATCGTCACACTCGATCCTCAGTTCATACTAAACAGGAATTTCAAAACCTCCCATCGCATGTATGCACACACACACACGCACGCACATGCACACACAC
>CAAKHG010021437.1:0-16797 GCA_901007715.1 Dactylopterus volitans
TCGCGTTCTTCCTGTACTGTTGTTTTTTCTGGAGGTAAATGAAGCGTCGCTGCGTAAACGAAGCGTCGCTGCGTAAATGAAGCGTCGCTGCGTAAACGGAAGCGTCGCTGCGTAAACGAAGCGTCGCTGCGTAAACGGAAGCGTCGCTGCGTCCTCTTGTGACGTTAGAAATGTCACACAAATTAATTTTGACGGCACTAATTTTTGCATATGAAACAAAACGACAACTTGAGTTGCTTTGCAATTTTTTTTACCGTTTTGCTTTTTGATGGTTGGAGCGACTTCTCGTGTGTCATTGAGGACATTGAGAAGAAAGAGCGGACCGCCGATGACGAGGTTTTAGATTTTACATCTTAATTTTGATCACTTAGATTCACCGACTCGGCCACTCGGACTTATTCTGACGGAACCGCGATAACGTCGACCGCGATAACGTCGAACGCGATAACGTCGACCGCGATAACGTCGAACCGCGATAACGTCGAACCGCGATAATTTCACACCTCGGGCTCGATCAGCCGGCGTCATGAAAACAGATTCTCCGTCAGGTTTTTGAGTTTTGAATGTTTTTCTCATTTGGAACTTAAAAGTTCCTCAGCAACGAAACACCCGCTCACATCACACGCAGAACAGAACCTTTTTTTTTTTTAATCCAAAAAAAGATTTAATGATGTTTGTTAGACTCAAACGAAGCTCGTCTGCTCCTCTTCCAGACCGTCATGATCCCGGGTCCAAAGCTAAAGAAAGGATCAAGAATTTGAGGCGCTCAACTATCAAGTTCCCAAACCAGAAGCAGTACAGTGGTATAAATAGGCCACCGGGTGGCGCTGCTACTTCCTTCAGACCACAGAAGGTCAGCAGCTGCACCCAAACATCCTCAGACACTCAGCTTCACGTGGAGGCCGTTCGGTCCAGTAGCCAATCAGGCGGCTCCTCGCTCGGTGGCAGAGCGTCACACGACTCAGCGCTTTTCAACACTTTGGTTGCACGTGTGTCTTTTTTTTCTTCCTTTTATTGAGTCTAACTTAACGTGTCAAGAGAATTATAATAATAATAACAATAATAAACAGACTTTCAGAAATCATTCGGTTTCTGTCCGTGATGACTTTTTACTGCATGTCGTCTTCAGGAAATACAAAAATAAACGGTCCCATCTGCTGTTCTTCACACAAGCAGATTTTTTGTTTTTTTGTTAAAGTCAAAATAATCTGACAAGGTACGAACATACAAAACTGACAACAGACTTTTCGATGTAAATGAGGACTGAGGTTGTTTGTTTTTTTTTTGTTTTTTTTGACAAATTACAACATTCAAGAACACACAAACATGCAACACTGCTCACAAGACGAGGTCACGCTATCCACCACAAACAAACCACAAGGAGCGGCTGACGTCGAGCGGCTGACGTCGAGCGCTGACGTCGAGCGGCTGACGTCGAGCGGCTGACGTCGAGCGGCTGACGTCGAGCGGCTGACGTCGAGCGGCTGACGTCGAGCGGCTGACGTCGAGCGGCTGACGTCGAGCGGCTGACGTCGAGCGGCTGACGTCGAGCGCCGCCGCCGCCGCTCCACACGCACCCACCCAGGTGTCAGTTACTACATCAATACAGAAAAAATACACAACAGACTGCATCTTAAACTGGCAGCAACAACTCAAAACGTAAGAAATGGCGCTTCTGGAGTTTCAGCTATCGGGCTCATGTAATCTGAGGTTGAATAGAGTCGAGCAGCGAGTCCCCGTGTCGGGTAAAATCACGTCTCGGTAAAATCACAGTTTAACATCGCCTGTGTTTCGGGCTTGTGAACGACGCTGGAACGCAGAGCAGATTGAGTTTGAAATGACGAAGGGAACTGGAGTTGCACATGAGCGTGCGGAGCAGCGAGCGGCTCGGCGTGTGAAGAACCCGGCTCCTCTGTCACTCCTTTTCTGCTTGTGTAGAACCACCGGAAACGTTCTCGGACGTGAGCACGATTGCCACCTCAAAGCCCCGATAACTGCATCTAGAAACGCCGCCATAAGGAGCCGGATGGACGTTCGCCTGCTCGCGATGCTCGGATCATATATTCTCTAAATCAGGGTCCCATGAACAACGACTGCCTTTTTTGTCATAAAAGCGTTATGGATTCTGTCTGTGTGATGTTAAATGGGACAAAAAAAATTTGTTTGGTACCTTCTGAGTTCATCTAAACTTGTGTCCTAACTAACGAGGGTGATGTACTGGAAGGGCCTGTTACTTTTAGGGTGCAAAATTGTTGGGTTTTCCTGTGTAATTTCTAATTAAAAGCTGGACATATATTTCCCATCAGGATTTAATTACTTATATAAACTGCTGCCACTAAATCAGTCACAAGCACACATGTATGCATAGTTTTATCAATCATTAATTTTTGATTGAGATGTAAGTTGACATCCTTTGTTCTTCTGGCTTCGCCGGTTCGCACTGGTCATCTGCTTTGAAAAAATAGAATCCTCACAACAGAATAGAATAAGACTAAATACGCGGGGTCGCTGCTGGTGGGGAGCAGAGCTCCGCTGATTGGACCCGTTCTACATTTGCGACGGAGCAACTACGGACCTGGTTGGTTCAGGTGTGTCAATTGTCACCTAAAAACACGGAAAGACTGAAACATTTTCGTTTAAAAATGGGGGGTAGAAACATGAAGAAAAGGGGCTTCATCTAAATGCCTTAGATGAACTTCCATTGGAGAGGAGATGTTGGTCGTTCATTGCTGGATTGACGTTGGCTTCAGCAGAATTAAACCTCTCAGTCACGTTTGCACAAGGTCCAGCTCACTAAGCATCTTCTAAGGGCGTCTTCTTGGCTCGGGGCCCAAAATAAACCATCCGACCCGAGTAACGTGGCTCCAGGTCTTATCTGTCTGGAGCCCAAGTACCTGCCCATCAAAAAGGGCTTCCGGCTTTGCCAGGATGCTGCTGGACTTTTCCTGAGCTGAGTCCGAACTCCACATGGCTCCTCTTTGACCTTCGTGCAACCAGAACGGTTTTGTAGAGTTTGCAATTCCCTCAACTTATCCGGAGGGTTGAAAAGTGAAAGTAAGATGCGGGCCAATTTGAGGTCACAAATCTGGTGGGAATATGAGGGCCTCAGCAGCACATTCTGCATCGTCTTCTTCATCTTCCTCCGGAATATTCTCGGGCTCCCATGTGAAAACGTCGGAGGCGTTGTCTGTGAATGAGCCCGACGCGCTCCTCACCAGCTCCCAGGAACATAAAGCATCACGCCGGCCCAGAGCCAAGCCGGCTTTAGACTCATCTGGAGCCTCTTCTCCATCTGGAGGCCCCTGGTTCTGTGTGACATCATCATTGTCACAGTAGGAATTATCAGGCTTGCCGTCAGTTGATGTTTGGGGATCCTTATATTCCCAGGGACAAACGTCTGCCCCACTGCTTTCCTGCCTTTTGACAGGACCTGGCTCTTCTGTTTCCCATGGACAAACATCTGCACGAGTACTGTCTTGCTTCTCCAGAACTTTTTGTTCCTTTGTTTCCCATGGACAAACATCTGAACGAGTACTGTCTTGCTTCTCTAGAACTTTTTGATCATCGGTCTCCCATGGACAAACATTGGCCCGAGTACTATCTTGTTTTTTCAAGACTTTTGTGTCCCCGGTTTCCCACGGGCAAACCTCTCCCCGAGTGCTGTCTTGTTTTTTCAAAACTTTTGGTTCTTCATTCTCCCATGGACAAACATCTTCTCTAACGCTGTCTTGCTTTTTTGGAACCTTTGTGTCCTCAGTTTCCCACGGGCAAACATCTGCACGAGCGCTGTCTTGCTTTTCAAGAACTTTCTGGGACTGTGTTTCCCATGGACAAACATCCTCCTGGGAACTTTTCTGTCTTTGTAATTTCTCTGATACTTTTGACACCTCTGTTTTGACGCTTCCTGCTTCTTCCCATGGACAAATATTCTCACGAACTGTGTCTTGTCTTTCATGAACCCCTGATGTTTTTGAGGTCTCTGTTTTTCCTTTTTCTTGTTCAACACTGTCCCAAGGACATACATTTGCAAGTCTCTCTGGTCCTTGTGAAACTGTCTTAGAGGTTACGGTTGTCTCGGGGTGTTCAGTGTCCCAGGGGCATATGTTCGCTCTTGCGTTGGTGCCCTCTACCCATGCTGATGCAGCCTGTGATGGTAAGACAACTTTTTGTGGGTCTGGTAGTTTGTCTCCGGGTCCACTTTCTGGGGGACAAATATCTGCCTTGACCTTCATTTGCGATGTAGTTGTTGGTTCGACTTTCCCCTCTTCCCACGGGCAAATGTCCTCTGGGATTTTCGTAGGGGGATCAGGGTATTCCCATGGACAGCTTTCTGCTGTCTTGGTCAGCTGTGTTTCCGAATGCAGGGCAGGAGATTTTGCCTGGGAATGATGCTCACTTGAGATTTCTTTTGATGCACCGGGATAGACAGCAGGTTTCATCACTTGCTGTAGTAAGGGCACCTTCAGTGATCCCTTGGTCTCCACAGGATTTAGGTTTTCATATACCACTTCATCTTTGTCCTGAATATCCCAAGGACAAACATTAGCATATTCACTATCTTGTCTTATTGTTGGAAGGGTCGTTTCTGCCGTCTCCCAGGGACAAATGTCTGTTGAACATTTCAGGGACTGTTGGGAATCTTTTGAAAACGCAGAATGAGAAATGGCAGGAATGTCGTGGGACTCCCAGGGACACACGTCGCCACGATCACTCTCTTGCCTTTTCATGCCCGCTTGCTCGCGGGATTCCCATGGACACACGTTAGATCGCTCAGATACCTGAGATTCCCAAGGGCAGACGTCCACTTTAACACTTTGTTGCTTTCTTACTCCCTCGACCTGTGTCGCGGCACCACTGCCTTCCCACGGACATATATCTGCATGGGAAACATTGCGGACTGGCGTAATTCGGCTGCTCCCTCGCCTGTGCGTTGAAGGAGTCCTTGAGCTGCTGATAGTTTCCCAGGAACTTGTACTACTACGTTTGCTGTTCTGCCTTGATAGGAACACATTGTCATATGGGCCTTCTCTTTGCACATCATCCACATCCCAAGGGTAAACGGCGGATTTTACAACGACCAGTCTTCTTGGGCTTCTGTCGGCAGAATCCCCAGAGGACAGTCTGACTGCATTCTGTTTTACGAGGCATGGTTTTCCATCTGCTGTCGTCATGCTTCTTTTCTGCAGTGCCCTCTTTTCCATGCTTGGACGTCTGCTGGATGGTCCTGACCTGGGCGTTGTGGAAGCACTTTCCTGACTTCTTTGCGAAACAGAATCTTCTCTGTTTAAATTACTAGACCTGCTACCTGCATCCATGGATCCCATAAATGATTTCACTGAGAGCCATTTACTGCTGCTGGTGGTGGTGGTTCGGAAAGAGAAGACACGCTGATCTTTTGTGACTTTTGGTCTTGGAGACCCTGGTGCACTTGCAGATACCGGAGCCTGTGGTTTGGGGGACTCAGTTTCACTTTGTATGCTCTTTTCCTCAGAGGGCTTCTTTTCCACAGGTGGCAAATGATCCCAAGGACAGACGAGCACCATCGGGGAGGTTGGTGTGGGTGGCCTTTGGTCTTCACCATCCTGAGAGTTTGCATAGGTGACATGCTTCTGGCTCTTCTCCCCTGAATGTTCTTGGTCCACCTCCCAAGGACAAACTTCAGCCTTGTCAAACGATTCTGATTTGAGGGCACTCCTGGTCTGGTCACTAATGGAGATGCTCTGCCTGGACCTTGTCAGCACTGTGCTGGCTCTATTAACCTTGGGTATATTCTCCATAGAGTGACTGGTCGTGGAAGAAAGACTCCAGGACTTATGAAGCCTGGTGTGATCAGGATGCAAGAGATTGGTATCAATCGTTAGATTTTGGGCACTGGCTGACTTACAGACCCCTGGTGGTATGTCTAAAGAGTCCGTCTCAGATCGCTGGGAACATCTTTTAACAGTGTTGGAGTCACGCAGGGAAACCTCTCTGACATAGTGATGATCACTGTGGGACTTGCGCATGCATGGCGAGGGTGTCTTGAGTGAGCTCTTATAACTTATACTGACAGTATCTGGGGCCCTCCTGAAAGACCCAGACTGAGTCCCACTCCTGAAGGACCCAGTCTGATTCCCACTCCTGTAGGACCCAGTCTGATTCCCACTCCTGAAAGACCCAGACTGATTCCCACTCCTGAAAGACCCAGACTGAATCCCACTCCTGAAAGACCCAGACTGATTCCCACCCCTACTGTAGAAGGATCCCCCCTTCTCCTCGCGGCTGCACTGCCGGCTCATGGATTCTGGGATCTCAGCAATTCGTTTAATAATGGATCTTCCCAACGTACACCGGGAACTCCGTTTCTTTGACAGGTGAGGGTTGTTTGCGGTCATCTTCTTGGTCTTGTGAACTTCTAACTGGGCATATAACTTCTTCAGCTCATCCTGGTGCATATGAAGAAGGGAGGGAATGGATGAATGGATTGAGGAAATGGTTGAAATGATCGGGGGAGGGAAACACATGGAGAGCAAGTCAGAGGAAAGGTAAGAGACACGATTTCAAGAAGAGCGCCATGTAGGATAAGAAAAGGACCAAGAGCGGAGAAAGGTCATCTGTTCGTTCTGTTGTTGACTGGGAGGGTTGCTTTGTAATTTATGATTTAAATTATAATACATTTAAGATGGTTTTAAGTGGGTCTACATGTGGCCATAACTGAAATTAAGGGACATTTATTTTCCTTATTTAAATGTGATCTTAGGGATTTCTTCCACCTTTTGCAAATTATGTCCCAACGCAATATGGTAACATCGTTCTGAGGGGACAGCTGAGTTTACCCGGAAGTCCTCTGGGTCCACACTGTGCTCACTCCAAGCTGAGTGAAAGCTGCTGTTGAGGTACGAGCCGGATCGGCGCAGGTCCACTTCGTCCTCATACACCTCTGCCGCAATTTCCTCCCTCCCGGGTTTAGACACATAAAGGAACTGGAACACATAGGCGGCACAGGTCACCTTTAAACATTTGCATGAACAAAAAGGTCAAGCCACGGCAAGAGGCCCACGGCAAACACGCCTGCCATGGTACGCCACCGATGGTTAGCAAGGTTTTGGAATGGTGATAAGCTTTGAAATAGCAGTGCGCCTGGTAGCCCGACTCAAAGACTTTCTACCCTGCTGGTGTCTCTCTTGAATCGGATTCCACAGGATCTCACATTTTAAATTCCCATCATCAGAGCGCCGCAGGTTTCTTTTTGACGACCAACATGACGGGCGGATGTTTAGGGTAAGCTGAGCTCGCTCATTTTCTGCCAGCAGCCCAGTGCTGATGCAACATTCCCCGACTGATTTATCACATGTCGTTAATATCACAGTCTAAAATTTGTTCTTGATCCCTCCTGTCGCTTTTAAAAATGTAGTTCTGTATCTTACGCATTTTACTAAAAAGTCATTTTACATCCTGCTGAGTGCAGTCTTCGTGGCCTCAGCTCGCCCGGTGCCTCCAAATCCAACGTGAATGTCGCTTCTGTGCTTGATGTTGCGTAGCAACGCCTCGCCTCGCAACCAGGACGCATGCTAATGCTAAAATTAGCACTGAGTTAAACTGGCAGCTGATTCAGGTTGCGTCTATGTTGACGGGTAAAAGTGGTCCTATGGGGCGCCACCTCACTGCCGCTGGCGGTGCTGATCTGTGAGTTATTGACTGAGGCTTCTAGAACGATGCTTTACGGTGTCGCGCGGAAACAGAACAGACAGAACCGATCGCGGTTTTAGAATCTGTCACTTTACCGCACATTTCTGCCCCTTCGTTCTGTTAGAATCTCGACTGCCATGAGCCACCGCTGTTACCTTGGGGACGAAGAGCAGGGCGAGCGTCACGGTGATGGTCACATGGGTGTGCGTGAAGGAAAGCAGCAACATCCAGTCAGGATGCAGAGAAGGGAAGGTAAACCTGTGGGAACCAGAGCGGCCCAGTGGGTCAGTGTTCGGTGTTCGCGGTGGGTCAGACGCGTTCGGAGGAGCTCAGAGAATTACCGGAACAGGTGGAACATGGAGGACAGCAGCAGCTCGTTGTGGATGGCGATGCCCATGTAGCGAGGTTCATGGAAGGCCGAGGGGACGGGCCTGACGGCGGTCCACAGGGAGCTACCCCAGCACAGGAACAGCAGCTCGGCTGAGGGGGGCAACCAAAGGGCTCATGGTTAACACAACGCCGGCGGCTTCGAGGTTGTTCCCGCGTCTGTCCGTCACCTCATCTCAGAAACACCCTCAAACATCAACTGGACCTCAAGGATGAACTGATTGGAGGTTTGGTGGTCAGACCTCACCAAACACATTTGGTCCCCTATTTGGGAACTGGTGCAGAAACAACCACCTGATCCGGAATGTGGAGAAAACCAAAGAACTGGTGATGGACTTCAGGGGAGAAACAGCCCGCGCTATCCCCGATCTACATCAAGGGCACTGCCGTGGAGATGGTCCCACACCTGGACCCTGCACCCCTCCTCTGCTGTCAGAAGCGCCTGCGCCTCATGAGGAGGTTAAATGGAGCACACCTCAGCCCATCAGGCCCCACCACCTCCTACCAAGGCACCATCGGGAGCTCGCTAATCAGCGGCGTCTCTGCAGCACCGGAGCAGGAGCGCCTCCGACAAAAAGGCCCCGTACGGCGGACCGGCGTGGATGCTAACTGCAACCTGGTCGGCTGGTGGAGGAAAACAACCCCGGGGGCAGGTTACAGGGGTGGGAACTGAAAAGATTTGATCTATATCAATGCCAGTGTCGATTCTGCCCATCGATCCGATTCCTTATCGATTCTTTAATCGATTCCCGAGAGGTTTGAGCAGCAAAAAAGTCGTTCCACAGTCCACCGAAAGCCAAAATTGGATTTTTTCCACAAACTGATGTCGGCACAAGACGGTGAACATGAATATATCAACCTCAGCACATGGAGCAACTCTTGGCAGGATGTAGTCAGTGTAGAAATAAAATACAGCCTAAATAAATTAGACTCATACAATAAATAATAATAAAAAAACTGGAATAGACACTTAACACTTGAACATACTAAATTACTGCTTCATACTCCTTTTCATAAAAAGGATATGATGTAAATGAAGCAACGGTGAGCGCAGTCCTCTTTAAAGAAAGAAAATCCGCACCTATGCCCAGATTACATGTTCTTAAATGAGCTAATGTTACTTACTGTTACTGTCAGTTGGTCGGCTCAGAACACTGAAGGAACCTCAACAGTTCTTACGCAGGAATACGAGCACATCGGCTTTCACTGGGAGGGTTCTTGCAAAGTGCGTGCTAAATGTGGTAGCGGTGCATTTAACGGTTCTAAGTCGGAACCGGTTCTCGATTCCCACCCCTAGCGTGTTACACTCCTGTCCTCAACCAAACCCGATGGGTCGCCGCGCGGCAGAGCGAGGCGGCGGCGGCGGCGGCGGCGGCCAGTCGGCTGGGACGTGGACTCACCCACGGCCATCATGTAGTCCCAGCGGTCCAGGTAGCACAGGTTGAAGTCCTGGCCGTCCGACGTGCTGGCGGTGAAAAACACCGGGATGTTCCTGTCGCGGTTCTGCAGGACGCCCACCGTCCACGCGCACAGGAACCAGCTGACCGTCATCAGCATCACTCCCAGAATCCTCAGCAGGTGGAGGCTGGACATGTAGGGCACCCGCTGGGCGGTGCGGGACAGGAACACCTTCAGCACCCTGCGGATCGGAACCCCCCCAACAGCCCCGAGACCACATGTTCAGGTGTCTGTGTGAGCACGCGCAGTTAAAGGAGCAGAACCTCCAAACACATTTGACTCCTCCCCCACGCGCGTGATTGGCTCCTCCTGTAAAAGCCTGAACTCGGCTGCTCCAGCGGGTGTAAAGCTGCTTATCATTTAAGCTCCCAACATTTGGCCCCTTTTGTTTTTGTTTTTAGAAAATCCACCAATCACAGGTCAAACGTCCGCAGCACCTCCCACGTGGCAGCGCCGCCCGGCTCGCCGCCGAGCGGAACCATGACAGACGCTGGATGATGACTCGCATACGTCAGATCTCCCAGGTGAAGTGTTGACACTTTGTTATTGATCGCAACCTGTCACTCAAACCAGGTGATCGCCTTTACTGGACCCGCCACACGCTGCTGCTGATTGGCTGACCGCCCCCGGAGGAGGCGGAGGGGGCGTGTCTGTCTGTGCTCGTCTGTGACGAGTAAACCGGAGCGACGCCGCGTGAATCATCGCGTTCCTCCACCAGCCAATCAGGTTACAGTTCACATCCATAACTGCACATATTTACGCATTGAGGACTTTGAAAATTGTGTTAAATACCTAAAATGTTTCTCTAAAGTTCTGCCGTCATTATGACCACGTACATGCCTTGTGACATCGCGACGACCTTTGACCTTTGCTAAACTCCAATCAGTTCATTTTTTTAGCCTGAATTGACATTTGTACCAAATCTAAAGAAATTCCTTCCAGACGTTCCTCAACTATCTAATTGTCATTTTAGACTTTTTTAGGGAATTTTATTTTATCAGGCCACATTAACTTTTGACCTTTTGACCACCAAAATCCATTCGGTTCGTCTCTGAGCCCCGGCTGGTGTTTGTGCCAATCACGGGGATCTTCTCTCCAGACCTTCCTGACACGTCACGTTCTCAAAATCAGGATGGACGTGGTGGAAACGTGATCATTTGCCCGTTTAGAATTTGAAATGGCAACAAAAAACGTGACATTTCTCACAGGGCCACAAACGTTCCTCCACTCAGAGGCGTCGTCCGGCCCCCCTGCTGGTGGGGACGCGTCATGTAGATCAGACCTTCAGGGAACAGGGGCGCTGGCCCATCACCACGGCGATGCAACCGCACTCACACTTTAAGAGCGAGTGCAAGAACATGATGGGATGGAGGAGACAAACATCTACCTGTACATCTTCAGTGTGACGGTGCCGTAGACGATGGAGAACCCCAGCATCCGGACCCAGCGCAGCAGGATGCACCTGAAGGTGCTCGGCCGGAAGTACAGGATGAAGACCTGCAGGGGGCGGAGCAGACGCCGGGGTCAGGGTCAGGGTCAGGGTCAGGGTTGGTATCAGACTGGGTCACAAGCTTCACCACCATCAAGACCAAGCAACCATGGAGCAGCTCTGTGTGCTATTCCAAGCGTGAAACTCGGCTTTAACGCCGACCTCACCAAGCTCTTCTCTCATTGGTCCACAAGAGTGTCGGCATCCAGGAAGTGACTCGTTAAAATGTGCGAAAGCTCGTTTGGACCAGGAGCTCCTTTCTGGTAATGAAAGGAGCAGCCTAAAGGGAGGTGGTGGGTCGGGGGTAGCGCCCAATCGTCATTAGTGAGGGGTCATGTCGCTGCACCCGTTGGAGCAAGTCTGGACCAATCAGAACTCGCGTTCCAGGTGAAACAGTCGCCACGAAATTCACAGGTGACCATCAAAGTGTTCTGGTTCTACAGGTGTTTGTAGGTGAGTCTGCTCATTATCAGTCGGAGTGAGACCTCACGGTGGACGGATGTAGAGGACCGTGGCCACCGCGGCGCACTTCCTGCTTTAGTAGCAGCTTCAGCCTCCCAAAACAAACATGGCCGACTCGCATCATTGAAAAATGGACCAAATATGGACAGAAGACGTTAAATAATGGATCAGCGATGATGGATTTATTGTCCCCAAAGAGACACCGTAGTTCCAGGCTGGATAAGGAGCTTCTGTAACCGTGGGAACGCTGGAACCACGCAGTTGCTAGCTTCCGCTAAGACGCTAACATCAGTGGTTAAACAGAGGAGGCTAAATGGAAGAGGAGAGCTGGGGTCAAAGGTCAACAGCGCTTCTGGTGGCTTGGTATGGCCGAGGTGAAGCTGCACAGCCGCCTCGGCTCCGCTCCTGCGGTTGGAGGTCGCCGGCGGACGGCTGTGATCCAGGAATTAATGGCGGCGGCGGCGGCGGCGGCACCACATCAGACAAAGCCGCCGCCGCCAGAGACGGCTAACGCACGATTGTGCTGCGACCAATCAGGAGAGAGCAGGGCGGAAGCAACCCAACGCGGCGCCGGCCACTTTTAATCAGCACAAATGCTCCGAGCACTCAAACACACACACACACACACACACACACACACACACACACACACACACACTCCGCCCCTCCACCCATCCGTCCTGATGCATAAATGGCCCATGATGTTATAATCATAATGAATCATAATGGCGAGCGGCGAGCTGTAAAGAGCTCTAATCTCAGGCGCCGCCCACCGCCGCCGCCGCCGCCGTCACACACTCACTCACCGGGAAGTAGAGGAGCAGCGAGCCGAACAGGATGGTCTCCAGCAGCAGGAGGCCGGACGCCCGGATCCTCTGAGGGAGGGGCGAGAGTGGGGGGGTGTGGTGGGGGGAGGGGCAGAGTCAGGAGGTTATTAGACGCCGTGCTCGTTAGTGGAAGCGCCTGATTTCATTTTTCACCTTAAATATCCGAGCATCAGGTTATCTAGGAACGTTGACATTGTCGCATCAGCCTACGTTTCCCAGCATGCACTGCGTCCAGGTGAACTCCGCCTCCCCCCCGATGGAGTTTCACTCTCTGAGCTGCACCTTCACCCTGCCGCCCCCGTTTCAGCTTCGCAGTCGCGTGTCGTCATGGCAACTCCTCCTAAAGTGAAGCCATAAGGCCTCCATCTCCCCCTGCTGGCGGGCCGCCGTGCTGGCGCCGATGGTCGAATACAACATGTGGACGTTTGTCCGCAAACGCGCGCCACGATCACGCAAACGAGCGAAGTCGCGCCTCGTGCAGGCGGAGGAGGCGCCACCGCGTCCCTACGGTGGCCCGGCGGAGCCAAACCCGCCCCACTCACCCGGTTCCTGCGATGGCGGTACGCCGCCAGCATGCTGACGAAGATGAGGAGCATGAAGACGCCCTGCATGGCCAGCACGCCGGCCCTCAGCAGCCAGTCCTCCTGCACCCAGCAGGGGGCGCCGTCCTGGCAGCTCTTGCAGCCCGGCCAGCACGGGAGACAGATGGGCATCGCCGGGTAACACGTCCCGCCGCCGTCGCTGCCGTTCACGGCGCCGCCATCTGCATCACACACACACGCGCACACACACACACACGCACACGCGCACACACACATGTGACTTCACAGAGAACATACCGCAGCCTTCCTCAGATCTCCAGGATTTATTCTGCCATTTTAAATCTGTCACCCTCCAGCACCATGAAGCTTGGCTCCGCCCCCCCCAAGTGTCCAGTTACATTTGTTTGTCTAGCTGACAAAAAAAAAAATAAACACACAAACACGCAGACTTGTAGCTTGTTTATGATCTAAACTGGTGATAACATCTCAGTTCCTTGTGTCCTGCAGACGTTTCCGCCCCTGCGAATTAAAGGGACAGTGTGGAGGTTTTTGCAGCGCGACTGTGGCGACATGGTTTCGTCTCGAGATGGTGGCGCCGGGCGTCGTCCAGACTGAGCGCGTGCGGAGTGTCGTCTCACCCTTTTTACCCTCTTTAACTCAACATCGCCTGTCCGCCAGCATTAATAACTCCACCACGACTACGGAAGCCTCTGACTGACAATATTCATCTCAACCTTTGGCGTCTTCACGTCACGGCGGCGGCGGCCGGCGGGAGCAACCTACCTGCCTCCTGATTGGCCATCTCCGGGTCGTAGTAGCCCTCCTTGCAGCGGCAGCAGTACTGACCCAGTCGAAAGCCTCGGCCCGGGATCGGCACACACTGAGTGGGACAGTCACACACACACACACACACACACGGGTGAGTTTTCCCTCTTTAACCTTCAACTTCTACTAACAGTAAGAACAGTGAAGTGACTGGTGCCTTTGATCGTTCAAATCTAGAATCGTTCCTACTGAGGGGGCGTGGCTGCGTTTCAGAGGGCGTGGCGCTGTGCGCGGGGGGCGTGGCTCTGCTGCCGACCCCACGCTCACCTTGCTTTTGGCAGTTGTTTTTATTTTTTCTTATTATATTCTATTTTATGTTTGACAGAACTTTTGTGACCGTTTCTAATTTGTTGCTTGTTTTTCTTGTTTTGATGATGATGGCGACGATGGTGACGATGGTGACGATGGCGGCGATGGCGGCGATGGTGACGATGGTGACGATGGCGGCGATGGTGACGATGGTGACGATGGCGGCGATGGCGGCGATGGCGGCGATGGTGACGATGGCGGCGATGGCGGCGATGATGACTGCATGGATGGTTTCGATGGCGGCGGAGGTGATGATGACAGAAGCCGAATGAATAAAGGTTTCAAATGGGGTCAAACGACTGTTTTTAAAACTGCAGTTTAGCCAACACACACGCGCACACACACACACACACGCACACACAAATGCACACACACACACACACACGCACACTTGGATGCGCTGTGTTAATCTAAGTTAAAAGCTAAATGGATACATAAAACCTCTACTGAGAGTATTATCCTTCTCTAGAGAAATCCTGTTCCCTGCCCCACACACACACACACACACACACACACACACACACACACACGCACACGCACACACTCAAACCCCTTCTCAGATGCTCAAAGATCTAATGGCGCTGGCTGAACATTAACGTGATATGGATTATACGCAGCAGGCAACTTAATTCTCCGGGCGGTCGCATCGCGGTCCAGCCGATCGCCGGATCCAGTCGCCCGTCATCTGAAGGTCACGAGCGGCAGCACGGCCTCGTGTTTACAACAATATAGCCACAATTGGTGAAATGCATCACGGGTAGGCAGATCTGTTGGCTGAGCCCGGGGTGGTGGGAGGAGGGGGGCTGATCGAGGACCTCAGGGTGGCTTCTCTGCTGATTGCAGATGATGTGGTCCCGGTTGCATCCTCAGATACCCGGCCGGTTTGGGTCTGAGTGAGGAGGTCCCAGGCCTGTTCCTCT
Source organism: Dactylopterus volitans (assembly GCA_901007715.1). Taxonomy (NCBI): domain Eukaryota; kingdom Metazoa; phylum Chordata; class Actinopteri; order Syngnathiformes; family Dactylopteridae; genus Dactylopterus; species Dactylopterus volitans. Next base: position 14,888 of record CAAKHG010021437.1, read on the forward strand.
GCAGGGGGCCCATGGGCTGGTTGGGGCTGAGTTGCTGCCTCAGGTGGAGGAGTTCAGGTAGCTTAGGGTCTTGTTTCGCAGACCTTACTGTACATGGTAGGCGGGGTTTATTCCGGATGGTCATCACGTGGAAGCCCCTTCACGTCTTTCTGTCCACACCACCACGGCTGCTAGGCCCGAGTCGAGCGTGAGCTAGACCGGAGTTTGAGGCTCTTGATTTACAGTCAGTTCACATTCAAACCCCCACTGATGGTCACGAGCTCCGGGTAGCCACAAAAAGAACAAGACCACAGGCACTAGTGGCTGAAATTAGCTTCCTCCAAAGGAGGGCCTGGCTCATCCTTGGAGATGGGGGGAGGAGCTCAGACATCCGTAGAACTATTGCACCTTCACATCGAGCGGGGTCGGTTGAGGTGGTTTGGGCATCTGATCAGGAAGCCTTCCATCAGAGGTCCTCCGTGATTGTCCACTGGTGGGAGGCCCCGGAGTCGCTCCAGAACACCACATAGCTCATCTGGTCTGGGAATGTCTCAAGGTCCCTAAATAGGACTTGTAGGATTGTGCCGGGGAGAGGAGGGTCTGGGCTACTTTGCTAAGTCTGTTGCCACCTCAGCCACGTTCTGGATAAGCAGAAGACAATGGATGGATGAATGACCGGAGAGGAGCTGAGACCACCTCCCTCATAGACACGGTCCGGAAGGAGGCCTGGCAGAGGCTGCTCTTCCTTCGGCAGCTCAGGGAGGTCAACCTGCCGCAGGAGCTGCTGATCATCCTCGACAACGCCGTCATGCAGTCTGTCCGGAGCTCCTTCGTCAGCGTCTGGTTTGGACTGGCTGGCAAACAGGACCAGACTGCAACGGACCCAAAGGTCTGCAGCAAGGACCATCGGGGCTGGCATCTCCTTCATCCAGAACTTGTACCAGTCCAGAGTCAGGAAACGGGCAGGCAACATCTCTGCCGATCCTTCCCACTGCTGCAGAGAACTCAACCCCAGAAGCATCGAGACTCAAGTCAGATTCCATGTTTGTGTGCACAAACGTGGCCAGTGAAGCTGATTCTGATAAGGATGAGATGAGGCCACGTTCCTCAGAAGAACATCAAGATCATCTCAGTCTACATGTTCCTCCTCGTAGGTGGTGGAATCAGCTAAACGTGATCAGAGCGGATGTCACCTGATTTATCTTCATGAATTTCTGGAAGTCTCCTAATTTCTGAGAGCATCTCATCTCATCTCCTGAGTCCTCAAACACACCTAACTCGCCATCGACCCATCATACTCACTGCTTTTAGCTTCTGGTCCTTCATTGCTCAGCCGTTGGCTAGAAGTTCTCCACCAGACCAGGTGGAGAACCTTCTTGAGAACCTTCTGGTTCCTCGCTGCTCCGCTCTGCTTCCGCTGTAGCTCCTCCCTCTTTCTGTATGACGCGCGTCTGTTTTCCACAGAAAAACCGAAAGTCTGGAATCTCCACTCATGAAATGGATGACATATGTAAACGTGGCGCGTTTGTGATTTATTTCCACCGCCGCGTCTCGCTCTGTGTGACCAATCAGTGAGTGGAGTGTGTCTAGCTCCGCCCTTCAAGTCCAGGATCAGTGTGCTAGGTACCCCAACGGAGGGGTTACCAAGATCAGGAGGGTCTAGGTTCTTTGGTACCAGCCACAGTTTTTCGCCAGTGGAAACACCTGCAGATCAAAGTGGACTGCACCGAACTGCTCGGTGGAAACGGGGCTTCAGTTCACTGCACACGACTCCGCCGCTTTCCTCCACCCCAAGTCAGCAAGGCTCATTTCAAGACCATCACAACAGCCAACATCTGGACCAAATCAGCAGAGGGACGCATCCCTTAATATCCGACCCAGCCAAGCACTATGGCAACAACCATAGGACAGCCGGCAGCGGGACACGGATG
>CAAKHG010021440.1:0-21471 GCA_901007715.1 Dactylopterus volitans
TCGGTACCCAAAAAAACCCCAAAAAAATAAAAAACCCAACAACAGCGACAAAGGAAACGAGGTCCATGGCTGTCACTGCGCATCATGAGGCCGCTTCCTGTCGGGCTGGCGTGCCGGCGCGGTATGATGCCATGGGGCGCTTGAGACATAATGTGAGTTTATCAGGTTGCCTCATGGGTCAGTGGCGGCGCGTGAGTCACCGAGCGCCGACTCATCCTTGAAGCTGCGCCGCTTCCTTCCCCTTGCCTCCCGACGGCGGCGAGGGTGGTGCGGGCGGATGGTGCAGCGGAGCCGCCGCCGCTGATGAAACGCTTCCACGCGAGGCTTCGAACGCCGCCTGCGACGCGGAAGCAAAACCAGCAGGCGGAAACTCAAACACGAGCGAGCGATGGGCAGGAAGTGGCACTTTCACCAACGTGTCGAACGCACGCGGGAACCGGACGGACCCGTAAACGCGCTCTGAGCTCGTCGTCCTTAAAGAGAAGACGCAATTATCACCCAGAAAGCTATAAAACTCAACGATAAGCTAATGAGTTTATATTTACCCTGAATCCGTGCTGCTGTTTATTCAGAGATTTACTATTTACATTTACTCTGGACTAAAAGCCTCAACTCGACTTTGGCTAACTGTAAAGTGTGTGTGTGTGTGTAGGAGATGAAGGAGGACGACTCATTGGACTAGTTTCCAGTATTTATTCACCTCCCCGGCACTGCAGAGGATATTAAAACAAATTAATGGCCCTGAGGTCCGTTTTCGGGTCACATGGCACCGGGCGGACCGCCGCGTCACAAATCGCGCAGAAATAGTGGAGCGCAAAAGGCCTATAAAACATATTTTAATGATCAAACCAGCACAAAACCTAGTAAAACAAATAATGCGCAGCACTGAGCAACATGCATCGACGATAATGTCAAACGCTCAATTTCCATGGGAAATGATATAATGAAACAAAAGCATTTTCTCGCACAACTTTACCTCATGGCAGCGTGAGGGGGAGGAGGGGAGGAGCTACGGAAGCCCAGGAGATACGGGAAAGGCAGTAAATAAAATATCATTAGGATAAAATTCACAAATATTCAAAATAATCATGATCATTATCAAAGTGCTTTTTTTTTTAGTGCAATATTTTCCTCATGAAAGAAAAATGAGTTTCTCACGAACTGCTACTATAGATCAGCAGAAACCCTATTTGAAAGTGATTTTTAACATCTTAACTCATGTAGTTTAACTCCCATCACCACTATCACTCACTGTCGCCTAATCCAGGTTTATAATCTATCATCTGCCTTCATGGATATTAAATAATTGAGCAAGAATCTACAGATTAGTGATAAGCTATTGATGCCAAGCCAAGACTTGGCCAAAAGTAAACCGAGACATGAGAATGGAGATTCCATTTCAGCCAATACATTTTGGTCTCTATTTGCGCTCTATACGGTACGATTGCCAGATGTGAACGGTCGCTGCTCTCGCTGCAAACAGAAACACCTGGTTTCCCTTAAAAATGGTCTATATCACATTCAAAATCCCCAGTTTAATATGTAGGCAGATGAATGTGGAATATGCACAGATCACGGAGCGAAAACATTGTGATAGAATATAGTGCAACAACCCCGCAAGAGGTGTCCCTAATAATTTGGTAATCCTACGCGCAGGCATTAGGGTGCAAAGTTAAACATAAAAAATTAAACATAAAACTTATTGCGGGAATGTTGCATTATATTCTATGGTGAACACGCATCTAACACGCATTTAAAAAACCCTTTTCTGACGAGTTCATAGTTGCTTTATACATGTACATTTTATACATTTCCTCTCATTAGCGGCTAATCGGTGACCAAACTATCGCGAAGCACACACACGCGCCTGCACACACCAGCCGAACGGCGAGCCGCCGCCCCAGCGCACCCCGCCCGGCCGCTGAAAAGGCGAGCTGCTCCGCCCGGACCCGCCGCCATACGAGGTGACCATGGCAACACCTGCGTGACGTTAATGAGCGATGGCAGTTGGTAAGTGGAGGGACGGCGGCACACGCCGGGGGGACATCTGTCCTGGATTATGTAAGCAAATATCTCTCCTCCGCGGGGAAATATTACCCTCATGCACAGTTAGAAAGGGTTAAGCAGAAGAGATACAAGCTTATCGCCGATGAAACAACCATAAGGAATTGAACATCCTGTATTCACGTCTTTAGTTGGCATTATTCAACCTAATATACACTTTATCTTGTTTGCAGATAATTTCTAATTGGTTCGGGTGGATTCATCATCTGTTTCGTTATGCAACGGGCATGATGTAATACGCGCGCAACTCGCACAAGTCGGGAGGAAATCTGCAGCCGAAGCCGAATCATGTTGAGCAACCACTCGCAGGAGTCACCCGACCCCTGACCTCTTGCGTTCAAGTCTAATTGGCTGGCTGTTGAAGGTGTGAAAGTTCCGCCTTTTGTTAAGCATTCTCCATGGTTACCATTACCGCCAGCGGGCGGTGTTATGCAACGAGAAGTCGCTTAATGAACCACTGTAGCATGCAGGTAGCGACTATGGACACAAGGACGTGGACGCCGTGTTTGAGCAGCACGCATGTGCTCACCGCATATTAACATGCTAGCTTTCCCAGGCAGAACCCAGGCCGGCTGAGGGTGACCAGAAAGTCGTTCATATTGTAGATGTTTGGTCTTAAAGCTGAAGTTTTGCTGAAATGGGTTTGTTTGAGGTAGTTCACAACGCGAGTTTTAGATTTAAGACTAGCTAAAATGCTTTTTTTTTTTTTTCCTTGATTCCCTGTCCACAGCAATTCATTCAGGCTTCTGGTGGAGATACTAACGTTGGGCCTCTCCAAACTGAGCGCGTGCAAAGCGCCACACCGCCCCTCCGTCAGCACTTCATTCAACGAGACTATCCCTTCAGATACAAAAAAAAAAAAGTCAACCTGATGAAGGCGCTACTAGTAAGAGGAACGGCCGAGTTATTTACTCAGTTCAGCCGAGGTCAATTTTTGTGGCACCATTAAGAAGAGAAGTTCCCTCAGGGCACATTTCATAGACCAGCTCTATGGAGACCACCTCCCCCCAGAACATTCCCCAATGAGCAAACACCTGGAGACTCCAGTCTTGGAGTCGCTGAACAATGACGAGGCACCTCGATTGTGACCACCTCAGCAACCTCATGGCGGCCCAGAGAAGTCAGAACCTCACAAAAAGTCACGACCCTCTTTGGCGCCAAAGGTATCTGGACCACATGGCGGTCAGTCCTGTAGTCATGGAGGCAAAGTGTCAACCGCAACGCTGATGGATCAGCGAGAGATCGAGGGGCCATCTGGACGCCATGGATGCCTCCAGGCAACGCGACGACTCGAAGGTGTGAGGAGACGGGATCGACTTCCTCAGGCGACGCTCTGCTGACCCTCTTTGGCTCGGAAAAGCAACGGGCACCAGAAACGCGGCTGCCGAGAGAGGACAGGAAAGCCACAAATTCAGGACAGATTTTTTTTTTTTGCATTTTATGATTAAGCAGCAATAAAACCACGACGGCGGACCTGAGCGATGAGCGACGCGAAGCCGCTGCCGCCGTCGCTCTCCTCCTCGGCCTTTTTAGATCTCCTCCTCAGGATTTTGGCGTGCAGGTGCTCCACCCGCTGGTCGGCGGCGGCGGCGAAGAAGCGCTCGCAGACCATCAGCCTCAGCTGCGACGCCTTGGCGGCCAGCAGCGCCATGACGAGCAGCGCCAGCAGGATGGCGGCCAGCGGCGCCACGGACTCGTAGAGCAGCAGCTTGGGTTGAGGAAGGCACTGCTTCTCGAACAGGGTCACCGAGAAGGAGAAGTCCTCTTGGTGGATCTCCTCGCTCAGATGTATCCCGATTAAGGTGGCAATCCTCTGAAAACAGACACGAGTGTTCAGCCCAGGATGCTCAGATAAAGTAAGCGGCCACATCGTTGGACGGTTTAATACATACATGAAGCACGGTGGCGAATCATGTTGACCTTCCATAAATTTGGTGTTTTTATCGGTTCAACCTGGTGTTCAACCAAAAGTCAAAAACCTCTAACTTAAGGTCAAGCCGCAGTAAAATGACGTCGCCATTTGTTGGATTAAATTGAATAGCGGCACAGACCGGACGACCAGCGTCCTTTTTTCAGACCTCAAGAACCTTTTTTTTTTTTAAATTTCTTACAACTTTATTCGTCAGCTGGTTGATGCTGAGAAGATTACGAACGTAAAAAGAATCAACAGGATCAACTGGCAAGAAATTCATTCATTATTTTAAGCATGCCGTCGATCCCTCAAAAGACATTTATGCTAACTTCTAACTCGAGGTTAGCAAGAGTGAAGTTTAGGCCTTTTTGTCCTAGCGCCCTCTGGTGGAACTGAGTTCAATAGCCTCATTGATTAGACTCATTGTTTATTCATGATCATATCACTGCCTTTTATTGTGTTTTTTGGAGGGTTGTTTTAACTCCATTTGAGACCGGATAGAGATCATCCTCGGTCCCGGTTCTGGCCTTCGGGTCTCATGTTGCCCACGTGTGACTCGACAGTCTCCCGACAAACAAATCAAATCGGTGGAGTTGGAAACATTTGCAGACGTGTACTCACTTTGCTGCTTATCAACAGGGGCACGCGGAACGGCTCCATCTCCGACAGCTTTGTCGTTATGGCAACAACAAAGCAGTACAGCAGGGCGTCCACCGTTATGAACATGACCCAGGCTGCTAAGTGGGACAAAACCGGGGCGCCGAATTTGAGCAGGGCCTTCCCCTCGCGGGCGGTGGGCCGGGCGGAGGGGACGGACGGGTAGCGCTTGGCTTCCCGCGGCTCCAGCGGGAGGACGTGCTGCTTCCCCGCCGCCTTCTGGCCCTCGTCAAAGCGCACGAACCTGCTGCTGATGAAGCCGTTTTGGTATCTCACGTCGCCGCGGTAGCGCTTGACGTGCAGGGCGATGAAGGCCGCCAGCACGAGGAGGCTGACGGCGGGGAGCACGCGGTCGCTCACGGAGGAGGCCGTCCTCACCAGCTCCTGATAGTAGTGGACTGTCTCGTTCAGTTTTTGCTCCACGTCCACGAGCCTCCCCTGGAGGTCCTCCAGTTCCAGTTTGGGCGAGATCTTCAGCTTGTGGTCCAGTTTCACCACCCCCAGATCCGTCACCTCCCTGAGGATGCTGCCCAGCCACTTCAGCATCTTGACGTAGTTGCTGAACGGCGCCGCGAGGGCCGCTTTCTTGGCCCTCAGGTTGCAGACCATGCTCCTGGCCAGGCCCGCGAGATTCCCCAAAGTGTTGCGCGTGTTGTGGAAGACCACCAAGCTGGTCCCGGCGGTCAGCAGCAGGCCCCGGCTCTTCTTCATGAAGACGGAGATGACAAACAGGGCCGCCGCGCATCGCGCCCTCTTCGAGAGGAAGAGGGCGACCGTCAGCAGGGTCCCGGAGCAGCCGGCCACCCCTCCGGCCACCGCCGGGCCGTAGTCCAGCACGTAGAGGAGGTAGATGAGGAGCAGGGAGGCCAGCAGCAGGCTACAAGAGCTGCAGACGAGGAGGAGGACGCTGGTTCTCCTGAAGCCCTCCCTTTTACCTGTGGTGAAAACGTCGGCGACCAGAGACCCAGCGTCCTCCAGGCTCCGTTTGACCGCGGTCCACGTAGCATGCATGCTGGGTAATGAAGGGGGTACTGCAGGAGGACAAGACCTAGGAAGAACTCTGGGCTGGATGTATAAGTCATTTAAAAACCCGCAGCAAGAAAAGACGTCTGAATTGCGACGCCTTCAGCCGAGTCGCTCGCCCGAGCCCGCACGCGATCTGCCGTCTCTTTAAATACGAGCTGGAAGAGGAACTCTCCCCTCCTCCCTCCAACCTCGGCCGTCTCAGTCATCCCCGTTTTATTTATTTTTTTCTTCCTCCTTCTTCAAAGAAAAGCAGAAGGAAACGACACGAGGCCAAATACGGGCATGGCGAGAGACGGCGGGAAGCTTTTCTCTTCATTCGGGGTTTTGCGAGGTGGTGCGGATCTAACGGACGTAAAACCATGTTAAAGACCTTCAAAACCAAATTAAATCCCTGAAAAGACGCGGTGGCAAGGACGGACGTATGCAAATGAATTCAGTTATGCTGAATTTAGCAAAAAAAAAAAAAGCATTCCGACAGTCAAGAGGAAACTCCTGACTTGCCGTCTGCAGCATGTGGTGCGGCGGCTAGCGGCGGTTAGCGGTGGTTAGCGGCCGCCGCGTGTCAGCCGTGTGACCCGGCCGCTGGGCTGTCTGGAAGAGCCACCTCTCATCCAGCGTTTCTGTCTGTCTGTCTGTCTGTCTGTCTGTCTGTGCGACTTTCCGAGACCAGTTTATGTAAGCTAAGTATGGAGGCCGCTTTAGCGATAAAATATATATATCTGAATCAATGCAACTGCAAAAAAAAGGATGTTTGATGATGAAACCGTATCATAGGCTATGTTTTTATTTGTGTGTGTTGCCCTGAGTTTCAGCCTGTCATGGACCACAGAGGAAGTCTGAGAAGGTCATCTCGATGATTTCATGGGAAATACTTGAGAGTTTGCGTAAAGGGCCGCGAGGCTGCGCGCAAAATGGGGAACACGCCTCCGCTTCCTCCGGTTGGAACAAAAATGAAGTTCGAGCGTCACATCGAAATCGCAGCAAAATGGGAGATTTGCTTCCGAGCGAGCACAAATAAACCGCATCTTTGTTTGTTCATCCTCAGTAGAGCTGGGCTGTGTGGTTAACATGACGTTAGCCCGCTGGCTAGCTACTTAATGCTACCCGACGGACATCCTGACCGCTTGAGCCTCCTTCCGTCATCCAGCGTTGCATGTTGGCGAATGTTTTATTCAGACAGCAGGAGGGGCAAATTCTGTGGGGGCAGCCATGTTGTCTGTTTATTGTGCTCATGTGACACCCTTAAGCAGGAAGTGGGACATTCCAAGCAGGAAATTTCCAAACTTCTGGGGCGATATAGCGGTCGTCAGGATATGTGAGCCGCTTTTTTTGGCCTGTTCTTATCGCCTGACCTGATAGGCTCCTTTTTAGAATGCACATAAGACACTTTCCAGTCAGATTTTACACCTGTTCAACAGCAATTGCCAAAAAAAAAAAAAAAAAAATGCAGCCCTGTTGTAATCACCAAGATCAAATTTTGTTTTCAGTTGGAGAGTGATATTTTGACATTCACCTGTAGTTAGCTTGCTAGCATTAGCATGCTACGATGGCCCGTCCTTCAGGTTCCAGCCTGGTTCCCTTTCCAACAAGATACAGAAGTTATGCGCTGCTGGCAATACATTTTTTTTTTTTCATTTTTGGGGTCAGAGGTCGGTGATGGCTCAATGCTGTTGTGAGCTATTGTTCGGTCGACATTTTTTTAGCAGCTACATTCCCAAATCAGCAGCTGGAGATCATCGTTTGTCTCTTTCGCGTCCTGGCGGATCTCATTTCATCAAACTTCTCCCAATATTACGTCCCTGTGTGATTGTTTTGCTCGTGACGACGCTCTTTGTAAGTTATTAGCTGCGACAAAAGAGCAGATTTAACAAGATGATTCTCCTTTCTGCTCCCCCTCCATTCAGTAAATAGGAATTTGGGGTTTCTCTTCTTTTTTCAATGGTTAAAATGAATAAAACTAAAAATAAACTTGCCCCAGTTCAATCGAAAATAAACACCACAGAGGCTTAAAACGCCGTATCATGGTGACTTTGAATAGTTGCATGTATTCTGTAGTTGAATTTTTTTTTTTTTTTCATATGGATGTCTTGCAAGCCTCCATAACGTGTTGAATGCTGCACTGTAAGATGCTGGTTTATATCTGTTTCTCCATTGTTCTCACACCAAAAAAGTTCTGGAAAGTCTTGATGAGGTTCGTCATTCATCACATTCTAAGATTTTACCATATTTTAGGAAAAATGGTATTTGGCCTTGTTTTTTGGGGGGAGCTTATTTGTTTGATAGTGTTTTTTGCAGAAATTTGTAAATTGAGCAACAACCAAAAAAACCTGCGTAGGTGCTTTTTCAAAAGATTTGGAGCAATATGGAAAATTACTTTCCAATTCAGCTAACAAAAGGACTATTGAGAAATATGCTTTTTAACACTTAACATAACTCACCCCTGCCTTTTCCTTTTTCATTGTTATCATTGTCACATGTGTGCACTCCCGCTTGTGTGCTTAACTAGTTCTGCATTGTATTGTTAATAAAGTTAGGGTGATAAAATTGTAAAAATAAATAAATAAAGAAAATAGAAAAAAATGGGAGAAAATATAATAGAAAAAAAACAGGGGGAAAAAAATAAAAGCACAACTTCTCTCAGTTTCCGTAGAAACTGGCGTGCATCTGACCTAACGATCACCCGACACTTGGCAGTAGTGTAATATCATTTTTTTTATTTTTAATTTGAAAAATAACTTACATAAATCTCTGTACTCAACCATACTTCACCAAGACATAGCCTTGGCATTAACACATTGCACCAAAAAAGAGAAAATGAAAAGGCATTCAAAAGGATAAATAACATATGTCTTTGTCGTCACGCGAGGCATTCTTCCTGTTCCACGAGCGTCTCCCCATGGTAGCTTGTTTATTCAAATCCTGACATCTAAAGGTATGTACAATGAAAATTCAAATGAAAATATATACTGTAGCTCGATACAGCGACAAGGTTTTCTTGGAGGTTAAAATTCTTTTTTTTTTTTTTTTTTTTTTTTTTTTGTCATCTGAACGTGGAAAAGGAATAATGCCTCAGTTCAATTTCATTCAGACATACTGCAACTATAAGATTCATGTACTTCCCCAGACATGAGAAGTATTTATAATTACTAAAAATAGAAAATAAAAAATAAACTGGTCTTGGCTTTTAAATAAAACTAACAAAAATATAGTAAATTAATTTCATTTTCATTGAAACAAGAAGAAGAAAAAAAAACAAAACATTTTTTTTTTCTCTGTGGCAATATCCCTTATTTGAACTTGTGATTAGCTCGTTTTCATAAACAGTGCCTGTAAAATTGGAGTCACGTCAGCGCGCGAGCGGCGGTCGCGCGTCGCGTGCGTCGCCCGCCGCCTCTTGATTGGGTAAAGACCTCTCAGCTTGTACCAATACAGATTATTTTTGCATGTCCGTCAACAATACTGAAAGAAAATACACTCGCAATCACAACTGTTTCCTCGGCCTCCGTCAAATATAAAATGTTTTCCTTGTCACTTCCCGTTTTTTTTTTTTCTAAATTTTTTTTTACCTCAAAAACCTTTAAAGAAAATATGACCTTGTGGGGTTGGGAGAGGGGTCGAGGCGGGTTGGGGAGCTGGAGGGGGGGGGTGGAATGTTTTTGTTTTTTTTTTGTTAAAACTTCAATAGCTGGTCACCGAGTAACCAGAGAACTAATTTGCCGCAGAGTTCAATTGGGGGTGAGGGGGGGCGGGGCGGGGGGGGGTGATGACGCTGACATGCACTGTACAAGAAATCTGCAAAAATTCCAAATATCATCTTTATCAAAACATGCTGAGTTTACTGTAAGGTGTGCCCAAGCCATGTTGCAGAGAATCCTTTTCAACATGCTTGTTAAACAAACCGAACCCCCCCACCATCTCACCCCCCCCCCCCCAGAAAAAGTAAAAATACATACGGAAACAATACGTAACTGTAAAATAACCCACAGTCCTAAAACCTGGACAATATTGGTGGTGGTAAGTGGTGGTGGTGGTGGTGGGAGGTGGGTAGGGGCATGTGGGGGGGTGTGTGTGGGGGGGTCCTGAACAATGGCGGTCATGAGTCGTACGATGAGAAGAACCCTGGGACAAGGAAGCAAAAGAGAAACATGTACAATTTGCACATAATGTTTATCTTTATAAGGCCCGAGCCTTTTTTCTTTTTTTCTTTTTTTTTAACCATGAAATAAATAATTTACATTTATTTTTCGTTATCACTTTTTGTCACACAAACATTTTTCTGTTAAAAGTTTCCTTTAAGTTTCCCTTTATCTGCTCGTCTGCCAAACACAGACTGGTGAACGGTCTAAAGAATGAGAAACAATGTCTGTTATTTTATGTTGTTTTTTTTTTTTTTTCTCAAATCACGATGTTGCATTCACTCCCCTTGAAAACCATGCACTAGTGAAATTTATCTTTAAAAATAATATAAATTGTTGAAAATGGCTGATCAGTTTTGTTTGTTTTTCTTTTCTTTTTTTTTTTTTGCAAGTTGCAGCCTCAAGAAAATAATTATCTTTTTTTTTTGCCTCTTTTAAATTCAGCTAAATTTGTGTCCATGCAAATTAACTAAAAAAAGGGAAAAAAATATCTTTTTTTTTCTCATTTAATTTCCATACAATATATCAACAGAGAAAGAAAGATGGCGGATTGTACATCTTTTTTTTTTTTTTCGTGTGGGTTTGGATCGTTACTGTCGAGTGTTGATGGCAGCCGCTTCGATATTGCCTCGGATTTAAGTCTTTCTGGTGATTCGCCGGAGCGGTTTGCCTCGGCGGAACCTGGAGAACGCGGGAGGTTTTCTTGGAGGGAGTCTGGAGGGGGTCGGGTTTGGGGTTTGGGGTGGGGGGGGGGGGCACAAGCCGGGACACACCTCACCCAAAAAGGGGACGGTCTCCAAACCTCCATCACTACACTGCTCGGTCTGTTGGCGTGGCGTGACCAAGCATCTGGTTAGGATCGCTGTCACCCCCTTTCAGATACATGTACACTGACATTTAAATTAAAAAAAAAATAAAAATAATAATAAAAAAAATAATTTAAAAAAAAAAAAAAATCAAAGCCAAATGTTAATTTTCATTCGAAAAAAAGGGCTCCTGTGGAACTCGTCTGAGCGGTTCCCAGCGCTGACCCCCATGGCTTCGGACTGGATGAAGACCCGGAACTGACGGATTTCCTCGTGCTAAGGAGTTCATTCCGGCTTCCTCCAAACAACGACGACGGCGGTGGCGATGCCCGGCGGTCCCCGGCTTCCCGCCGGGGAGTCTGAGGGGGGGGGTGGGGACTGGCCCGCGTCAACGCTCCTCTCCCGCCACGCACACAGCAAGTGCGGCGTTTTTTTTTTTTTATCTCCCACTATATTATTATTTTTTTTCCTTTTTTGCTCAAAACACACAGGATCACTTTTTTTTTTTTTTTTTTTTGCACCCCGAGAAACAGGCTCAGAAGACACAACATCAAGCATGCAGTGTAACCGGGGGTGGGGCGTGTGACCTGTAATCGCAACACCGGCTGCTACAACGACGCTGTCGGTCCGCACGCTGCTTGCTATGACCGGGAGAAGCTGTCCAGCGAGGACTGGGAAGCTCTTCTTGTCAGCGGGGCCAGGGTAGGGTCCACCAGCGAGGAGGGAGGGAAGAGCTTGAACCAGCCAATCACCATGTTGGACAGGTCCAGCTCGTCTAACAGTATCTGAACCGCTCCCATGAATGATTTATGGTCCATGCGTCCGTAGTCGCCCCACACGATGACCTGCGGAGGAACCGTGGGACGGGGCTTTAGCGGTTTGGCGGTTTTAAAGGCGGCGGGATGCGAAGAGGAGGAGTCGCCCCTTCTTACCTGTAAAACCTTCCCTCCTGGACTCTCCTCAAACGGCAGTTGCTGCTGGTAAAGGGGGTCCAAGGTTTTCCTCGCTACTTTTGTCTTCTTTTTGGCTATGCAGACCCCGTTTTCCAGAAGGTAGACCTTGACGTACGGCGCTGCGGGGGGACAAGAGCACAGGTTACGTCACCGTTCGCGCCTCCTCGCTTCAACGCAAGCGACGCCGTTGCCGGCCCCTCACCTGGCAGTGCCTTGGAACCCGGTTTTCCCACGAGGCCGCGGGCTCTGATGACCTCCACCTCCAGTGCTCCTTTCTTCTCCACCATGCCGATCTGGATGTCACCTGAGAAGCGCGTATACATATATATATATATATAAATATATTTTTTAGCATAACATCCATCTATTTTAAGCCTCCATGTAGGATCTAGCAAAAGCAGCTCTTACCCATAGGGGGCGTGGCAAGTGTCTGCCGTCCCACCAGCTGGGCGGGGCCTAAGCCATCCAGGAAGTCACTGAACTGGGCATCGGAGGAGAGTCTCACACCGGGGAAGATGAGGCTAGAGCGGGGGAGAGAGACACGCACGCACTCGTTAGCGCCCGTCGACTGCGGTGAGGCGCCGCACCGCGCTCGCACCCGATTGGCCGGGCGTGCTCTCCCTTACTTTCCCTCGGAGCTGTAGCTGTTCATGCTGCCGTCGGTGGACTCGCGGCTGGCCTGCCGGGTCATCCGGCTCCTCATCTCCACGGCGAGGCCCGTCTCGGTGCTCCGCTGGATGGTGCTGCGGAGCTTCTTTCCTCCCGCCTCTGCGCGCGTCAAACGAGAGAGAGAGAGAGAGAGAGAGACGAAACGGCGGTCAGCTCGTGGCCGCGGGACTCGCCGACACGCCGGCGCCGTCACTGGCCCGCCGGCAAAACCGCCGAGCTCAAGCCTGGAATCACCTTTCCAGTCTAACCAAACCGATCACGTCAATCCCCCCAATCGGCTTATGGCATCTGTTCATCAACTCTCCCTCCTCTGAGTCTAGGCTCCGCCCACAGGCAAGCAGCACCGCCGCCGCCGCCGCCGCCGCCGCTCTCCTGGCTGAGGCACGGCAGCTGACTGCCTCCCGCGGCGCCGCTGCCACGGCGGGGCCACGTGGCGCGTGCAGCTACGCTAGAGTGCGAACATGCAGTTCGTACTGTGCAGACACCTGACCGATTAGCCCAAACACACACACGCACACACGCACACACACACACACACACACGCACACACACACGCACACACACACACACACACACACACACACACATCCCGACACACACAGCAACATGTTTACCCCCCTGAGCGACTCATCACAACATCCACATGACGACTGCTGTCGAGTATTAGACGCTTGACTGTGTGTGCAGCACGTTTTGTGCGTGCGTGTGTGTGCGCGTGTGTGTGCGCGTGTGTGTGTGTGTGTGTGTGTGTGTGTGTGCGTGTGCGTTTGCAGCTGCGGCGGCGTCAACGATTCATCATCCCAGCGTAATCAAATGTTGCCGTGCTTGTTACATTCGTAATCAGATGAATGCAAAAACCGGAGCAGCGTGTTACAGAGGAATAACGCAGCGTCACCGTCAGCCCCCCCCGACCGCCGCCACCGATTTACAACCTCGGCACAGGCGGAGTCGTCAACCACGACCCTCCTCTCAACTCGCCCTTTCACAAACGCTCGGAAACACAGTCGTAACATTCCGACCGCTGCACGGATGGCGGCGCAACTCGGCGGCGATAAATCCTCCCTTCAGGGGGAGTTTTATGTCGAATTTTAATGGGATCTCGAAGAGAGAGGCGTCGACATGTTTCAGGGGTTGTTCGTGGGGCTGTGACCTGGGATGCTGTTCAGCTGGTCTGCACTGAGAGGCGTCCCTAATATTTCGGTCACCGCACGTTTTCGTTGTCACGCGTGCTCATGCGTGAGGGCGCCAAAAGTCGGCGGCGTGAGACGGACCCGTCCAACATCAGGACCTGCACAGAGATCATTCAGCTCTCCCGCGCCACTGCCACGTCCTCCTCCTCCTCGTCATCATCATCATCAACATCATCTATTGTTCTTCCCATCCTCATCGGGGGAGGAGCCGAGGAGAAGCCGCTGTGTCGTATCTAAACAGACCAGGAGCCTTTCCGCCTTGACATCTCAGCCGGCCGCCGCCGCCTCTGCCGCCGCCGCCTCTGCCGCCGCCGCCTCCCCCTGCCGCCTTTCACACATCACAATAGAAGCTCGAGCCGCGCGTGACGTCCGCCGCTCGCGCGCCAATCAGGCCGCTCCGGATGTTGTCGATGTTGCACGCCACACGCACGCCGTCCGCGGGCCGTTTTGGCCCACCTCCACATCCCCCCCAACCCCTCCGCCGCTGCCCCCCGCAAAAAAATGCCACCAGCAGCCTCACACCGAATCTGCGAAATCTGCTGAACCGCTCTGGCTGACACAGCGTCTCACACACACACACATACACACACACACACCGGTGGAGCGTCTGCCACGCACAGACACAGCAGAAGGCGCCTGAGGCAGCCCGGACCCGCGGCGGTCGTGGCGATCGGCTACACAAACCTGCAAAAGCGCTGATTAAACGATATGAAGTATAAAGGAGCGAAGCCTGTAACCTGTTGTCATAGAGCCGCCACAATCTGGCGCCACAAGACCCTGAACTTTAGTTTCCAGCTGCCCGAGTCCGGCCTCAAAATCAACACGAGATCGGCAAACGAGAGGGTGAAAGCACCCGCACCCTCAACCTGGCGCCGCCTCTCCACCTGCCCTGCCGCCGCTCGCCCCCCCCCAAGCTCCCCCCGGTCGCCTTACCGCCGTCCTCCTCGTCGAAGGAGTTCATGCAGGGGAAGTAGACGGCCAGGGCTTCGAAGGAGGCGGACAGGCTCATCTTGCTCTGGGAGCGCTGGATGCGCATCCCCGCAGCCGGGGCGGACGCGTCGTGCCCCTGCCTGCCCATGGCGACCGGCGCAGACGGTCAGATTACGGCTGAGAGTGGCCGCGCGCCGCTTGGGTTAAATCCTGGAGGCGGGTGTGTGTGTGTGTGTGGCGGGGGGGTGGGAGAGATCCGGTCTCTTACTTGGCGGTCTAGTCTGGGTGAGCGGCTGAGCGCATCTTCATCTGCCTAGTCGCTGCTGCTGCTGCTGCTGCTGTGTGTCAGACGCTGCTGCTTCTGCTGCTGCTGCACCTCTTTCTTCTGCGAGGAGGGAGGGGGTGGGAGCGAGGAAGGGGGAGGGGGAGGGAGCTGCGGCGAGCTCCACCAATCAGGAGGCCAGGCTGGGCTGGCTCTGCGGGTGAACGAGCTCTACCCAGAGATACCGAGCCTCCCCACCTCCTCCTCTCCTTCCTCCTCTCCCCCCAAAAAAACCCCAAAAAAAACCTCCTCCTGCCATTTTTTTTTCTCCCCTCCTCGCTTGCTCTCCCGCGCTACCCATCGCCTCGTTTCCCTCCTCATCCCTCATCCTGTCGGCGGCGAAAAACAAGCCGTCGTCGGCCCCTCTCCTTCAAGCCACATGGCGGCCACTCCAGGCTCACGTGCCGCCAAAAAAATAAAAAATAAACCCAGCCACTTTATTACCCTCTCCCTCGCCGTGACAACCAAAACACAGCTGCGTCGCGTCCGGCGGCTCCGCCCTCACGTGCTCAGCCTGGCAAAGAACCCCCCCCCTCCCCTCATCCGTCCTCCCCCGCCTCCCGCCAATCGATCAGGGCGCGACGCGGTACCTTTCCAAACAATCGCGCGGAGATGTTTTGAGATGTTTTGAAGATATCCGAGTTCGCAGGTGGTCTCTGCCGATAAGTGGGGGGTGGGAGGGGGCATGACGGGTAAAGAGGCAGCGCACGAAGGCTGCAGACTAAAAAACCCGAGCGCCTCTGCCGACCGTCAAGCCGCCGCCACTGCTTTCAAACACACGAGAGGCCGCTCGTTTTCTCCCGCGACGCAGTCCCTGAACGCACCGCGGCGTCAATGCGCCGCTCCCATCTAGGTCAGCGCGGCCAGAGCAACATTTGCTCAGCTGGTGGGGACATTAAGACAAAAACACACAGCGACAGTCCACCTGTAACAGGGTCACGTTTAATGGGTGTCCTTTTTATTTATTTTTTTCCCTTTCTTTTCCGCGATGGGGATTTAATCTCCCCGGATGTTTTTGCTTGTTTGCCAACTCAAACACCGAGATTAATCTACAGAATGTGTCAGTTTTAAAGAATTAAAAGCTAATCCGATTTTTCTTTTGTTGCCGTGTTTATGGCACGTCTGGCAGTAAAGGTCCACTCTTTCTGTGCATTTAGTAATCTATCTAGAAATAAAAAAAATAAATAAAAAAAATCAGTGATGAAAATTGCTCAGTGAACATAAGATAATAAATGAATATCAACATATTCTAACTGATTTAGCAGTAAGTGGGTTTCATTTTGACCCAGCACACTATCTGTATCTCAGTCTCAGATGCAGAATATGACAAAAATGAAATAAAAATACTACCTAAAAAACGCTCAAAGTAACATCAAATCTCATGAAAACTAAATGAAGAATGATTTTTTTTTTAAATGAAATAAAATGAATGAGTAAAAAAACAACTTACAATACTAATTACAACTTAAATGTAATTAAAATATAAAAGTAAAAATAAAAATGCAAAAATTATTCAGGGAAGTTACTCACTACTGACCCCGCAGGAAGAATGTGGTACTGCGAGATACGGTGGCGCACTGTTAGCTGGTTCTGGCGATTGCTGCCTGTCCATTCAACTAAATTATTAAGTTTCTGAAGGTGAGTTTCAGTGGAAATTTCTGTCACAGATGACAAAAAGGAAAAGACTAAGATGAACAAAATAAGGAACATGATGACTTTTCCCGCCCGCGTAGGTAAACAAACTCTCCTGCCTGCTGTCTGAAAACTGAGCCTGAAGAAATTAATAAGCAAAAGAAAAGATGTCTCGTTTTCAATTTTTTTTTTTTTTTCGAAAATCCACCGACAAGAAAAAAAAACAACAGGCAAGACGAACAAGGCTTTTTAATCCCCAGCTCAAGTGCGTCAGCGGGCACGTGGCGGCGGCAGGCGGCGCGCGATCCAAACACCGCATCCGGCACGTGCCGCCCGTTTTGACTCTTTCACCCGAGCAGGTTTATTCCTGCACGTCCACCTACCGCTAAATGCCAGAGAGCGAGGAGGAGCGAGGGAGGAGGAGGAGGCACCGCCGCCGCGAGATTTTCGCTCCCCCCCCCCCGTCTTCATACACCCACCACACCTGACACGCAACACCTGGATCAGGAAAGTTAATTACAGACGTCGCCGTCGCCTGCCAGATGCGGCGCTACGGACGTGCCTGCCGTGATGAGTTCAGGGCTCACGTGAGGATAAATATAATGTGAGGAGAAGAAAAAAAACAAAACAAAGCATCACGAAGCTCGAGTCTGACGGATAGCGCCCAGCACTGTTAACAAAATAGAGGAAGCGCGAGAAAGTTGTGCAAAAAAAGAAAAAAAAAATCCCTGACTGGTTTCGCCTTGAATTTACACTGGAACCGGCGGATCATTTGTAAAAGAGGACTGCCGGCGAGACGGAGAATGGGAGAGGGGAAGTTTAATTGGGACTCACAGGAATTCTTGCTAAAGGGGGGGAGGGTGTCCATTTAAGGCCGCGGTTTCGCAACGGCGTGACCGGTGACAACGAAGCAGCGCGGCGCCGCCGGAACTCCGGACTTTTGCGGTAAACCTACGGAACGCCGACCGCATGGCTGGAAAAGTCGCGAGCGCCTCAGAGGGCAGGAATGTGAGGAATCCCGTCACTTCTACCCCGACGGCAGAGCTGGGTCCCGGAAAAGCGGCGCGAAAAGCAGCCGGGATCGCAGGCGGGAGCCTTCGGAAGTCTTCCTGATTGATGAGGCCCGGCCGGGCAAAGCGTCAGCGGAGCGACTCTGGAACTACGCACTGTAAACACATCCTAATGGAGGGCTCTCACCCCGACACACACACACACACATATGTGCATTTTGTCCTGCACACACACGCACGCGCGCGCACACGCAGCAATGCGTGTCTACGGCTGAGCAAACACACACGCTCGGGTTTACATTCCCGGCTGCCTGTCTTGATGGAGGCCAGCCCTGCCGTCTGGAAGTGCGGCTTCCTCCTCCCGCGTGGCGCTCGGACGTGATGGGAGCCTTATCGAGAGGAAATACGGGCGCAGGATCACGTCGGGGCAGCGGCGCGGCGAGAGATGTAGGACGCACAGTTCGGAGGTCAAGGCTAATGTTTTTAGCTCGATTAAAAAAAAGAAAAGAAAAAAAAAGCAACAACAACTTGCAAAGCCCGCGGAGGGAGGCCTCGCTGTCCACCAATCACGTGTAAGTCCAACATTAATTCTCCTTCATCCACTTCTGAGAGTAAAACAATATCAGATATCTGTTTTTTTTTTTTTTTTGGCTTTCTATCATGGAGCCGCTTTGCTCGCGAGCTAGCTACTATCTTTGTGTACATTTGGTTCCTGGGAAAACAGCGCGAGTTTAGACTCCAGGCCAAGTTCTACCATCGAAGCTTCTAGCTGTATTTTAGTATAGCGGAGGAACGGTGACGCTAGCAACCGAGGAGGATGCTAACACCACACCTGTGCAGGGTTCTCGCGACGCATTTGCGGAGGCTAACTTAGCATCTGAGGAGGACGCTAGCCCGTCATCTGGAGACGACGCGGGCGCAGGCCCTGCGAGAAGGACGCCGGCGCCGCATCTGAGGAGGCGGCGGAGCGGCCCGCCATGACTCAACATCTGGCAACGTCTGTCTGATGCAACGTCGCAAAATCACTCCCCGTTGCCATCCCGAGTTGGCATGTGTTGGCATCCCGAGTTGGCATGTGACGTCCGTTCTACTCATCATGATTACTCACAGGAGCAATCTGCAAAAAAAAAAAAAAAGACCTTCAAATGATTTAAGTTAATGAGAGAAAAAAAAGTGCTAATAGGTGCTAAAAAGGTTTGCAACGCTACAAAGTTTAGCCATCATTCTTTGTTACGACGTATTTGTTGCTCCTTCGACAAAAAGCCACTCGGATGAATCTCATCAAACGTGGTTGAGGACTGTGTCAGGAGGCTCGAGGAGGAACGAACGCTCAGCTTTTTTTAAAATTTCTTTAAATCAGTTAAAGACAGCGTTCCACTGGCCTAGATGGAGCTCAGCGACCTTCCGGTTATAGCGCACGTTAATTGCATGGGAACTCGCGCGCGCTGCATTCCGAACACTCGCCTCACACCATCACTCCGAAAGGCATTTTTTTGATAGTTGAGCAAAAACACAGAATGCAGACGCTGAAAAACCGCTGACGTCACCACAGCTGACTCCTCACAACAAATTCGTGTGATGTGTAAAAACCAACTGCTGCAAAAATACCACCACCCTCCTCCCCCGCATGACAACTTCTCACACCGAGAGAGGAAATAAGCCTGTTTTTAGCCGGTTTGTTTACGCGCAGGGTGGCAACATCACGCTCACGCGCGGTGACTAAACCCCCGAGGGCAGCATTAGTATCAGTTTTGGCGCTTCCCCATCGGCCGCCGGCTGCCCAAGCACATCCAGAAGGGGAAGTCTGTATTTTTAGCGGCAGTTGGAGGATCTAAAAAAAAAAATGCATGGTGGAAGTTCATGTTTAGTCCGGTTCAAAACGGGAGCCAGGGATGCGGCGGACGGCGGCGAGTCGAGGCCAGCGGCTCCGGCTCAGGGAGGAGGCGGATATTTAGAGTGGTGCTTAAAGCAGAAGCCTCCTTTTTTTTTTTTTTTTTCATAATAAAAGCACGGGCTTGAAAGCCGACCAGAGCCGAGACACAAACGCCATTTACTCGCGTTCCCATACGTCGCCGTGGCGGCGAAGCAGGCGGTTTGCGTGGACCGAGACGCTGTTTGAGAGGGTAAAGGAATGGAAGCTGACAGGAAGAAAGGAGGTCAAGCTGAGGACGAAAAACCCACCAGTGTCGGGCAGGTTACTTAAAGTAATTAGTTATAGTTGCTTCTCCCAAAAAGCAACCGAGTTAGTAAATCAGTTGCAGAATGTGGAAGTGAAAGTAATCATTGCGCGACATTTATAGTTCATATATGTCAAAGAATATGTACTCCCCCTTTACTGGAAATTTAATTCAACTGTGTGTTGAATTAATTATAATCAAACTGAATATTAAACATGTTTATGCAGTGAAATCTGCACTTAACGGAATAAATCATTAACAGACAACATTGCATGCTAATCTCCGCTATCTTGACGTTGCTGTGGGACAATGTGAGACAAGCCGAGGTGGAGAACCACTTTTTTTTCTGTCATAATCATATTTCACCTTCACATTCTCGCCTTTTACCTCAACAAAGGAAAAGTAACGTCTGAGCTTCCGGTTTAAAAACGTCACTTTTGAATTATCTCGGCTCGCCATTTCATTGTCAGTGACACTAAAGGCGCTGCAACCATGGAAACAGCCCCGATTTTGATTACTGGGCACGGAAAAAAGTAGCGCCGTTATTCCCGCCACTGAAACACACTCACAGAACCAAAATCAGGATCGATAGGAAGACGACTCAGAAACCAGGTTCCACTGGTTTTGAAATTAAGGAAGATGAAGCAGCAGCAGCAGCAGCAGCAGCAGCAGCAGCAGCAGCAGCAGCAGCAGCAGCAGCAGCAGCAGAGGCTAAGTGTTCCTACTGCGCCTCACAATCGTGACCTCCATGGCAGCATCACCGGAGGAGAGCGTTCCCCCGCGCCCTCGCGGCTAAATCCAGAATCATATGGGTTTTTTTTGCAAAAGGAACAAGTCCTGGGGGTGGCTGATGAACTTTAACTAGAACTCCTGACTGCACTAGAATCTCTCTGGAAGATCCAGCTCAACACGAGCCCGTTTTTTTTCTTTAACCGTCGCTTGAGCCCATTAACAATAAACAGTCGATTAACATTGGATAATTGAGACCAAAGAACTGCAGGGCAAAATAGCCAAAGCAGCGCCGACGTGACTCCGCTTCAGGCGATCTGATGGTCCTTGATCGGCGTCGCTCAGCAGCACCTTATTACCCTCCGCGCGTCCGCCATGTTTATCCGAGCCGCTGCCTCCGCAGGGAGCATCGCGGCAGCCTCGTCTGGCTTACGGGGGGAGCTTCCCTTTTTTTTTTCGCGCCGTGAACGCCGGGTTCTGGCTTAACAAGCGGTGCAGCAGCGACGATGCACGACTAGCACCTGTTTAAATTGGCCGTCGCAGTATTTACGATGTACCGCTGCCAAGATGGCGCCACGCCGCCTCCCTGGGAGTTTATCTGAGCCGCGAATGTGAATCACGCCGTCTTGGAGCATGAAACTTAACATATGTGATTTACGGACGGGCACACATGGCGCTATACATTTTTAACTGGCTACATTATGAACGGCAAGTAATTAACGCTTCCTGGGTTCCGCTAAATACCGGCAGATCGTGGAACGTGGACGGCTTCGACAACAGGATAGAGATTCCGAACATTCGCGGAAATCCATCATGGATGACCTCAGGAGACTCAAGTTGGAGGTTCCGGAATGAGCCTCCTAATGACTTAAACATCACTCAAGGTCGATCGCTGGATCTTAAAAGAGCTGCGCCCGAAGACGAAGACCACGAACGCTGCACTACTAGACGTTTTCTGAAGGGAAAAAGACGAGAGAAAATTCAAAATATAGCAACTTGCAAGCTGCGATATCTGCCAGAGGTGGCGCCACTGAGCACTGACGGTGTAGATTTTCACACATGCCACAATTATTTTTTTTTATATAATTTTTGTACATTTTGTGACTTAAAACATAGCAATTCACTGATTTTTTTTTTTTTTTTGACATTTCTGTTCCATATCTGTTATTTTTCAGCAGGCCTCCACTCATTTGCATGCCACAGTATATCCAGGCTTTAATATTAATACATCTTCGCACCTAGAATGGTAACAGCTACA
>CAAKHG010021441.1:9641-30633 GCA_901007715.1 Dactylopterus volitans
AAATGGCTCGAGGAAGCCCATTTCTCCAAACTTTGACCTGATAAACGTTGTTAATCAGATTATGCGGCTCACATCAGCAGCACTCACGCACACAACATTAATGTGGAGGTGTTATTGCGGTGCGATGAAGAACAGCTGTTGCTCGACTACACTGATGTCAACGTGGCCTCCTCTGTCTCGCAGGATCTTGTCTTTGGCCTGCAGTCCCAGCGGCTCCTCGTTCGTCTGCTCGGCCGCGGCTCTCGGCCGCTCTGGGAGCGTGGATTCTGTTCCTCGACTTCCCTTGCCCGTGTCCGGACAGCTCCTGCTCTGGGACACCAAGACTGTCAAACAACAAGTAACTAACCAGCTAATGCTAATTAGCATTAGTAGCGGCCAAGCTGTTAGCCGTAACCCTAAATGGGCGTCACATCATTTAGGTTTTACCAAATACCAAAATAACGTTTCACTGCTTTTCCGTCTTCACTAGTTAACCTTAGCTAGTTATAGCCTGAGAGTTTTTTTTTTTTTTTTTAGCTTTTTAATTGCCACTCAAAGGCAATTGCAATTTATAAGTTTTCTTGCATGTTACTCAATGACTGAGTTGAAGTCTTAAATCAATCGGCCCATATTAAACGTCAACATGAGCGTTTTTTTTATGTGTGTATGTGCAGGGTTTTAATGAGAGTGAACCTGATGAAAATAGTTGCTTGACTCCTTTCATGTTCACCAGCGGCCCCCGCGTGCAACTGACAGCAGACAAGCACGCTTTCCTGTTTGTTTGTTTTTTTATTTTGTTACGGTGCGTCGCGTTTGACGCCGCATGCCGATGTCGTGAATCTGAAGGCGGCCGGGAGACACTTCGGTTTCTCTGCCAAACTGTCGCCGAGATAAACCTTTATTTATTCAGGTTAGGTTCTCTGAGATGAATCACAGGCCCTGATCACTCTCGCGCAGTTTCACCACGGTCTGATCGGCAGCCCCTGAGCGCGGAGGTCGGGGCTAAGTGCCGTGCTCAAGGGCACCTCCGTGGTGTTAATCAGGGAGCTGCACTTTTCACTTTCCAACCCATATTTATCCTGCCGGTTCGGGTGACGGCCCTGTGGTCACAAGCTCGCTTCTCTAACCTTTAGGCCACCAACCAAGGCTAAAGCTAAGTCGCCTTGGTCTTAGCCGTAGTAATGATGGGGCACTTGGATGCTGATCATGCTAATCAGTGTCATGTTAACACCACTGCTGATCGGAGATGAAGCCGATAAAAACCTGTGACTCCTGCAGAGTCATGTGACCCAGAAGTGAACGCTGATCGAACCCTTTTACAAAGACAAAGAGACACAAGCTGGGTGTTAGCGGGTGTTGGTGGGTTGTTTTGGCCTGTTGTGAAAGGCGCTTTAGGCAATTTTGAACATGTATAAAGTTTTTATTTCGACTCACGCTTTCGTGACCGAATGCTTAAAACTGTATGAATGTCAGTAAACTGCCTACATGCTGAAACCATGAAAGAATGTTATCATGATACTGACAGGTGAGTTAGGATTTAGTTTAGAACAGATGAGCCTGTGTGAAAACATTATGAGGAAGTGAGCTAATGTGTTTGCTTGCTAACATTCACCACTTTAAGTTCTATATACGTGGTACGCTGATGTTAATCACTACCTTTAGCATACAGATGTGCAAATGCACTAACATTGCTGAATGAATACACCTAATGCAGTAAATGAATATGTGCGTACTGTGTTTACGTTGCTAATATAGTCACAGAACGAGTGTTTCTCGGTCTACTTTGAGCATGTTTAGCATTAGCTTCGTGTCTCCTGAGGCTGATTCCGTGTTCTCTCTCAGCTCCAGTTCTCTTTAGAACCTGAGCCGGTCGCCATTAACTGCACAGCCTTCAACCACAATGGGAACCTGCTGGTGACCGGGGCTGCGGATGGAGTCATCAGGCTGTTTGGTCAGTGTTCACCAGGCACTACATCTGCTGACTCTGCAATTTATCACATACGAGTCTCCAGGAAATAACATCCAACATCCCTCCAGGGAAAATGCACATTTTTCTGACTGTCGCATCTGCAGGAGATTCTTAATTCTCAAGAAAGATTAAGTGGGCCCTGATGTTTCATAAAATGTTTCTGGAGCAGCTTGGAATTATTGAACAGTCCGTTGATGTGTAGTCATGAATATTTGCCCGTCACATTTACATATCGCAAAGTAAACCCTTTTACTCTTCCCAAATCTCTGCGGGCAGATATGCAGCAGTACGAGAGCGCCATGAGCTGGAGAGCTCATGATGGAGAAGTATACAGCGTGGAGTTCAGCTACGATGAAAACACCGTCTTCAGCATCGGAGAAGATGGCAAGGTATGGGCGCGATGACTTTATGGAAAAACGCATGATCACAGAATGACCCTCTAATGACCCTCTAATGTCTAATGTCTAATGCGTCCTCAGTTGATCCAGTGGAACATCCACCGGTGCGGAGTGAAACAGTCGGAGCAGGTCTTGCCTCAGGATGCCACCGGGCCCTTTGTCCTGTCGGGCTACAGCGGTTACAAACAGGTAAACGGCGGCGTCCGGCACCAGCAAACCGTGGAGGCTTCACTGCCCTGCGTTTAGCCTCTCACCACGGAGAGTCCGCATTGATCAATTTTAAATTGGAAACAGACTGCGATCATAGGCTGTAAGTGGACCAAAAGTCCTTAGTTCTTAAATGCTGCATTGTGTCCAATGGCCAGCAGGGGGCGACTTAACTGGTTGCAAAAAGAAGTCTTGACCGTACAGGCGTCAATGAGAAAGTGAGAGTCTTGCTTTTCATTTGATTTCTGAACTCAGTAAATATCTTCTTAACAAATTTATGGTCGGACGCACTAGTTCCATTATGACATTGTATAATATTCTACATAAGAGTAGTTATTTATTTTATTTCCTGAGGCCCTGCTACCGTCCCCTCGCTCCCTCCCTCTGCTCTGAAAGGCACCGGCCTAAAGCACAAATGTAGCAGGACATCAGTCGTCGCCAGTATTGTAAATCACGTTGGGCATAGGCAGCGGAAGAAAACCTGGCATATCAGGAAATGAAACTGTGAATTGAGTCACACAAATGAGAAACATATAAAAGGAGGCATGCTCAGCACTGTTTGTAATGAAGCTGTCGTTGGAATATAATAACAAAAGTGACTGGAAGAAGGAACAACAAATGAACATCGTGACACGCCGTAGTCTGACTTTGTGAGTGAACCTCTGCTCAGGTTCAGGTTCCCCGAGGTCGACTCTTCGCCTTCGACTCCGAAGGACAACATGTCCTGACGTGTTCCAGCTCGGGAGGACTCATATACAGAGTAAGCACACCTCCGTCTTCCCTCCTCCTTGAGGTGATATGGACTGTTGTGTATTTTTAGGAATTATTTTAAATTGATATTTTATATTATTTTACACAATTTGATTTGCTCTTCTTTTATCAATTGTATTCAAGAATTTAATATCAACTGTTTCTTTGTATTTGTTGAAACATTCTCTTTTTAACCCGTTTGTTGTTTCAACATGAGTCTTTTAGCAGTTTGAATCTACAAAATTACATGTAGATCGGTTATTTACAAAGGTTTAACAGGTTAAAACCAACTTTTGTTTGAAGGGTTTCATTTTTGTAAGCTTTTCTTGTGTGTGTCATTGCCGGATTTCAGCTGACCAGCGGTGAGCCAGCTCTGGAGAGCGTGCTGTCGCTGGGTGGACACAAAGCACCAGTGGTGACAGTCGACTGGTGCTCGGCGGTGGACTGCGGTACCTGCCTGACGGCCTCCATGGACGGGAAGATCAAAATGAGCACGCTCCTGGCACAGAAGTCCTGATAGAAGACACCTGGGGGGGCGGTGTGGGAGGGTGGGGGGGCGTCAGAGGTCACAAGAGCTTAAAATAGACAGTTTTACCCAGTTACTGTTAGAGATCATGTCAGAATCCGATAAAGGCATCAACACTTTCATGATTTGATACAATCTGCTGTAAATTCTTATCAGCATTAAAATCCTGACGGACAGCTGAGGCCCGGTGTCCTTTCTAAAGCTCCATTCAGCCAGTTTTAGATGTGTCATCTTAAAAGGGCTAAAACTTAAGCCTGCTCCCACTTGCTGTAGCAACTGAACAGCGATGAATGCGAGGGATGTGTGCAGTCATTTGGTCGACATCAACACATTTTGTCGGGCGGCATCGCAACTACCAGTCAGGTAAGCTAATTATTCAGATTTCGCTCGTGCACACGGTTTGTCCGACTGTCGCAGCTAAGTTGTTAAACTGCCAGCTGTCACTGCTCAGGAATGCAGCCCGCCTGTCCCCTCGGCCGGCATAAACAAGCGAGGTGTAAAGTAGCTCTATATGCTCCTACACGCTCACCGTCAGATGCTCTCATGGATATTCAGTTCTGACCAAGTTGGGTGTCTTCTTCTCGGCATCTTGTTCTCACGAACAATTAATAATATGCTCTGTTTAAGGTTGTGCCGAGCAGGTGATCCCAAAAATATCAATGCTACAAATACTCCGTGCTCTTTTATTTGGATCAATTCTACTGTCAGTTGCATTGATGCCGAGGAGTCGGTTTCTGTTCCTCTATTCTATGTTGTAGCCACGCATGTTAATTTCATCAGCAGGTTAAGCTATGAATGTCGCGCCATTGTGCTGACCTTCTGTTGACAAAGTGCATCTGTGTAGGTATTTCAAGCAGGAATCACTGCCTCCAAGTTCACAATTGCGTTATAACTCGTGTTTCATTGAAGAATCCGATGGGGCTTTCGAGTAGCAAGGTGTTTTGCAGCAACCCGATTGCGCGCCAAGTTTACCTGGAAATTTGATTTGAAAGCTTTAATTTGATAAAGATTAATTTTTCACCAGAAACAGTTTGAAAATCGGCACCAGACACAACGTAGAACTGAGGCGGATGGGAATATAATTAGTTTCAGTTATTAATAATTTGTCATTGGGGTGTTGGACAAGTTGACGTTTTGGGGTTTTGGAACTGTTATAACTGAGGGGAAGAAGAAGAATATTTCAGGCCAGGACTGGGTTTTGTTTCATTATTTTAACTTTGATTATTTAAAAAATATTTGCGCTTAAAGTTTAACATGGAAAACAATGTGTCATATGAGTATTGATATCAACAACCTTGTCCTGTCATTGTTATTACCATCACACACCAGCCAGTGCGTCCACCTCTCACCCAAGAGAGATTATCCCTGAGCCACGTTTCTCGCCGGGTTGTTCCACAGCTGCAACCATTAACTTTTGCTCACACGGAGCCGTTTGCGCAGCGTGAAAGTGGAGCAGCTAAACGGAACCCAGCCGCTTCATCGTCCCCTCGCTATCACGGGGGTCGGCGCGTCCGCAATGAAATTAAGCTAAACCAGTTCCACGTGGTGGGGCACGGTGGCGACGGACAGCCCGGGAGCAGCTGCGGCCGTCACGGGCGGACTTGTGACTCCCTGATTGGTCCGCCCTCCCTCGCAGGGCGGCGCTGTGACGCAGGGCGGCGCTGCGACGCTGCGCGCTCCGAATTCTTTCCGGCGAAGAAGAAACGGAAGCCACAACAATAACACGGCTAGCAGCGCTCGGCGGGGGGAGAAGAACCGCCACCTGTGCCGTCTGTTTTTTTTTTTTGAGGAGATAAAGTCGCCCGCGACGAGCGCCCGGGACCCGTTTGCGTTCGCAGATGCCCGCAAGGTCGCCGCCCGAGCGCCGTTTCGCGTTTTGACGCAACAACGAGCCGCTCCTGGCGCCGCCGCGGATGCTGGGCGGTTAGCTTGCTAGCACTCTGTCCCGGGTCCCTGTCCCCGTGTTCGTGTTTCATGTCCCTGGTGTCCGGCGCCGCATGCAGACATGGAGAGCCTGTACAAGCGGAAAATGTTCGCGTCCATGCGGAAAACCAAGGCGGCTGCGTCCAAGAAGCGCCAGATCGGTCTGCCCGCCTCCATCCTGGACGACAGTGACGAAGGCTCCTTCTCCTCGTCCTCCACGTCCGGATCCCAGTCCGACTTCCGGAGTTCCCCAGAGGAGGACAGCGACCAGGAGGAGCGGGACCGCAGCGAGTCTGGGGCGACATCCAGCGACGACAGCCGCTCCGTGACCCGCAGGAAGCGCTCGTTCCTGGGGGGCGACGACAGCTCCTCGTCGTCCGGCACCGGGGAGGAGGACGACGATGATGATGACGACGACGATGACGACGATCGAGGGGCAGATAAGCAGGAGAGGAGTCAGCCGAAGAGGACGGTACAGCCCAGGAAGCGGAGCAGGGTCCAGCGGCAGGAGGACTCGGACTCGGAGCATGCGGAGGAGAAGCGGAAGGAGGAGGAGGAGAAGGCGAAGAGGAGGCAGAGACACAACAAGCTGCTGGCGCTGTCCCGGAGGATGAAGGCCCGCGTCCCCAACCGGAGGAGGAGCCGCCTCAAACAGGTACACCTGCGCCGCCATCACCTCCTAACTGCCATGCCCCCCCCCGTCAACTCTGAGCCTGAAACCAGAGTATGGACAAGGATGGACTCGAGCTTTCAAGATGATTGCAACCTTCAGCTAATCCAACTCTAACCTGTGTGTGTGTGTGTGTTTTCAGGAGACGGGCGGCGAGGGGGAATCCAAAGAAGCTAAGGACGAGGCCCGTGGAGATAAAGATGGAGGAACAAATGGGAGCAAGAACGAGGCTGCGGGAGATGATGGAGGAGAGAAAGAAGAGGAGGAACCTGAGGACGATGAGGAGGAGGAGGAGGAGGAGGAGGAAGAGGAGGAAGAAGAAGAAGAAGAAGAGGAGGAGAAGGAGGCGAAAAAATAGTGACACTTTACTGAATGTAAAAAAAGAAGTAAAAACGAGAGGTTTTGAAAATGACCATAACTGGTCTGTACAGTTTTTTTTTTTCTTCTACGCCGCTGGAAGTGGAAAACAAAAACGCTACGAACTGGAGTTGCAGGTTCATGTGCTTTACAAACAACAAAAGAAGAAGAAGGAGGAGGAGGGGGAGGAGGAAGCGGAGGCCAACACAAGATGCAGCTCCAGAGGGAGGAAGAGTGGGGTGGCGGATGGGACCCCCCCCCCCCCACACACGCCCTCGTTAAGAGTCTCTAATTCTATGTAATAATGCTGATCTACTGACACGAGCCTCATCGCAGCTGCTGCCAGACCGTCATGGCTGTTCTGAACATCAAGTCCCTCCTCACCCTGCTGCTTTGTTTGCAGTTGGGCGAGCGCCTCCATGACGACTTGAGCTTCCTCGGGTCATTTTCAGGACCTGCAGTTGGTTCGCTCTGGTCTAAATCAGCGGACGAGGGGGGTGATCCCGTCTCTCTTTCCCTCTCTGTTCGGTTCCTTTTTATACACCAAAAAAAAAAAAAAAACAAGTGGAACTTTAAATGCGTCGCTAAACCTAAATAAGAGGACATGCTCAGCTAACTGGTCAGATGTGTCTGTGGTGGGAGCAGGACCACCAACCTCTGGAGTGCGGCAGCTGTGATGTGGATTCATGCTTTCACTTGTCCACATCCCAGCATGCAAAGCGCTCCAGGTGGAAGTTCTTGGACAACCCTGTTTTCACAGAAGTTGCGGAGCTGCGTAGAATGTAAATAGAAAAAAAAAAGAATGTGATTATTTTCAAAACATCGAAAGCTCATATTTTATTGATACTGCAAAGTCAGTTTTGTTTGTTTTTTTTAATGTTGAAACTGCAAATGTAACTGCTTTGCTGAGCGATTTTGCCCGATTTCGAATTTGGGTTCAGCAAAAAAAATGTTTCAAAAAAGTTGGGACGGGGGCGTCACGCTCATCGCCGCGGCATCGCCTCTTCTTGTAAAAACGCACTTTTAAGTGTTTGGGAACGGAGGAGGCTAAATATGATTTTGAAAGTGGGATGTTTTCATACATGCTTGATGTAGGATTCCAGCTGCTCAGCAGTTCAGGGTTTTCTTTGGTGTATTTACTGTTACGTAATACACCAATTTTTGAGTGGGTGACAAATCGGTTTAGCGCCGAGACTCTTTTTACTTCGGAGCTGTGTTGTTTTAATGCAGGCAGAGTGTGGCGTCTTTGAAAAAGATGCCATCTCCTTGGCTTCACATGTTGCTCCAGAACCCGTGTATAAGCTTCAGCATCCATTAATTTGACAATAAAAGGCTCAAATTTTGACCTCGCGAGACCACAGGACGGTTCCCCCGCTTCGCCTGACTGCGCCCAGGACCGGAGAAGATGACGCGTCTCTGACTCTGGTTCATATTCATTTTCTTCTCTGCATGGTCGTTTGCTCCCGCGTGTGTGGATGCTGCGACTGGCTGTGTTTACAGGTGATGGTTTTCGGACGCGTTCCAGTGACGTCACCGCGCAGTAACCGCCGTTTTTCACGCAGTTCGGTCTCGGCCGCGAAGACCACATTAGTCCAAACTTGTTTTTTTGGGGCCTTGTCCCTTGCTTACAGATTTCTTCAAATTCTTTGAATCGCTAAATGACGTTATGTACTGCAGACAACGAAATCCCCAGATTCTCTGCAATTTTATGTTGAGAAACATTATTCTGAAAGTGTTTCATTGTTTGCCAGCACTGTCCATCGCAGAGAAGTGAGCCCCTCCCCATCTTTACTTCAGAAAGACTCTTTTTTTTATACCCAATCATGTCGCTAACCTGATATCAGATATCATAATTAACTGTGAGGTGTCCTACCAGCAGTTTTCTTTTCACATTTCACGGCTTTTCTCGTGTTGCTGTCACTGTCCCAACTTTTTTTGAAATTGCATCAAACCCAAAACGGGCGCATCGTTTCCAGGAAAGGATGGAAGTTACATTTGAGAATGCTCTTCTGCGAATTATAATTTGAATGTGAGTTTTCAGTGTTTTTTGCTAATCACTCCCTTCCGTTTCTATCTACATTTCACGTACTCGCACGAGTCGCCGCGGGACCGGGCCACGCCGGCTTTCCTCTAAAGGTCACCAGCCGCGCAGGCGTGATCAGGCTCCGGGGGCGGGGGGCAACCGTCAGTAGATCGACATTCGCGCATGAGCAAACGGCTAGCGGTGACGCCGCAGGTGTTTTGACCTCGGTGCCGTTCCCGGGGCTGAGACGCTGGGCTGGTGGGGAGGGGATTGGGGGGGCAGTTCACGTTTGTGACGGACATGAAACTCCAGACGCGTTCGCCAGAGTGAGCTGACGAGCGACGGCGAATGCAACCGACCGCGTCAGTAACAACTGCAGGAATCTCAGTCGACATTAATCTGAGACGGTGCAGCGGCTGAGGCTCGTGGGTACTGTAGTGTTTAGAGGGGACAGCCAACAGCACCTTTCTCTCATTTACTTTGTGTTTTGAACAAGAGACTAATCAGACATGTTTTATGATCAAATACACACACACACACCTCGAGAGGTCTGTGTTTGTGGTCGTCTGTCAGGCATTTCAGACGTGCGAGCGAGTCGCGCCATTGCAGAATAGGACGTGCAGTCGTTGTAAAGACTGTTGGCATTTGAAAACGATGCTCTGGACAGCGACGCGCCTTTTCATTTTATAGACCCCGGCTCTTCTTTGAAGAGGGAACGTAGTTGATCATGAAGAGGCCGAGGCGGATCTCAAAGGTCTATTTCGACTGCGTATCCCACTCCTGCAGCCGTCAGAGCTGGTTCAGTTGTCATGTGTGCCGCTCCTCTGACTATATACATGACCGACCTAACGCATCTCTCTCTCTCAAACACACACACACACACATGCACGTAGGTGGGGTGTTGCAGTC
Organism: Dactylopterus volitans; assembly: GCA_901007715.1. Classification (NCBI taxonomy): domain Eukaryota; kingdom Metazoa; phylum Chordata; class Actinopteri; order Syngnathiformes; family Dactylopteridae; genus Dactylopterus; species Dactylopterus volitans. The sequence goes on from CAAKHG010021441.1 coordinate 19,353, forward strand.
GGTCGATGAATGTAAATATTTTCCAGGAAACTGACAGGAAGGATGGGCCGAACTACCAAGAGATTCAGGATGTTTCTGCTCAAAGCGGGAAAACATCGCAGTTTTCTTGGTATACTGGTGCCGAGGCAAAGATTGGACAAATCTTAACGAGTTCAATCCTTTTTCATATTCCCGTCCTCTCTCGTCTCCTCTCCTCCGAATGCTCCTCATCTCCCTCCTTCCTTGTGCCCACCTGAGGTTGGTTTCTCATGTTCAGGCCGCTCAAACTGAACATACAGTGTTAAAGAGCTTTGTGGCCTTGACAGTGTCATACAGTAATGAACACACACACACACACACCATACTTGCATATCAATGCCGTGTTTTATTTGTTTTGGAGTGTATTCCTGGCTTGTCTTCGCTGTATGAAGCCGCGGGCCAGCGTGCTCTGTTAAGACACCTCCATTATCAATAAAGTTTCTGTTTGTGTCGAAAAAAAATCATCAGGCAGTGTTTGTAGCGTAGAAATGCGTTCCCCCACGAGTCAGTCTGGTGTAGTTTTAAATTCACAAAATCAAGAGTGCCACTGATGCATCATGGGAATTCAGAGCGACGCCTCAAAGCTTCTGCTGGGCGGCGGCGACATCAGCATCTGCTGCCACAGTTGGTAATTACAGGTGATGCAGGCTTATCGTTTGAATTTACTGATTCCAATTATGTCTAGCAAACCCAGACTTATTTATTCATGACATGGAAAGGTAATTTCTAATATGGTTAAAAAATACTCAGATGAAAAAAATATTTAAGTGTGAACTGAGTGTTGACACTAAGCACAGTTTTTGAAAACATGCGCAAACGCTCAAAAATCTTGAGTTAATCACCTTCAGGATGTGAATAAAACTTGGGAGTTCTCGACAACAGCGAGGCGGCTTCGAGGCGCTGCAATAAAAACGCAGATGCTCCTCTTAATTGCTTTGGTCTGATCCGAGTTAACCAGCGAGCGTCTTGTCAGAGCGACGGAGGCCTTCACTTCCTTGGCAGCAGCCATAATCACATCATTTCGGCGCCGTTTCAAATGAGCGCTCGGGTTCTGCGGCGGCTCCAGGAACATTACGACCACTGCTGAGCGATGCGGACGTGTCCTGTTGTTTTCATCCACTCTCCTCTTTGCTCTTTTTTTTTTTTTTGTATTTCACCAGGAAAACAGCGTGAGACGTTGATGTCAAGCTCCGGTTTCTTGTTAGCATTAGCAATGAAGTGCAGGATGGAGTCCGAGCAAGCTAGGTCACTAAATATGCACGTGTGAAAACTTGGATATAAAGTTGTTCTGCAAAACCCGAATCGAAGGTTGCACATCTGTATGCGCCGCGCTAAAAGGTCGCACCAAAACCATCTTGTCATGGGACTTTCGGTATTTCTTTTTTTTTTTTACAATGATATAGATTTGCCATAGTTTGTCCAATGCAATTAAAAGCCCGCAATCTCGCCTGGCAATCGTCTGACGTGTGGATCCACACCAACAAAGAAGAAATAGCCGGGAGAGCAGGAAGAACAGGCGAACCGGTGCTTCCAGACCTTTGTGCTCTATCAGTCTCTGCTGAGAACTCTTCTTGGCTGCATATCGGCAAACGGGGCTCTGTGGTAAACATGCGCACATGTATTTAATTGAGTAAGATTAAAAGTACAGGTTTCTAGCTAACGGAAGCCTTCCTCCAGTATAGATCCAGTGCTCAGTGGCTGACACGAGTAAAGGCCATGGGAATATGGTTAATGCCTTTTAGGAACGAGTAAGCAGAGCTGAAATTGAACTTACCTTGTGGAAAGCTTCTACCTGGAATATTTTCAGCTCATAGCCCAATTTTATATACATTCCACATTCCATTCCGGTACGATAAACAAAAAATAAACAGCAATGCCAGTTTAACACACATCCCAAATAATATAAAAATAAGCTATCCCAGTTTTACCCCTCTGCCCTAAAAATGATATAAAAATAAAGAACTATCCCAGTTTTCTATAAATCCCAAATAGTAAAATAGAAATTAACAAAATTCTACACACCTCCTCCATGTACATTTTCAGCAGTGTTGGTTTGTTCATCGTTTTAAAGTGATTTACGTTTGTACTTTGTCTTAATTGCAGCCCCAAACCGCTCCACAAATTCACCCCATAGAAAAAAAAAACACTTTTCATTGTTATATGGACAGTTTTTTTTCTCGAAAATTTTCTCACCTTTCGGCTAATAATGACCTTCTCTTTCTGAAAATACTTGTTGTATATTGCTCGGTCGCGTGTTATTTCTTGCTTTGTGCATTATTTGTAAAGTTTTGCATTTTACCAGCTCCATAAATGTCAAGGTGCTTAATAGCTCATCATCGTCATCGTCATCATCATCGTCATCATCTCAGTAGATGCCTGGTATATAGCTATTTGAATCAGGCGTGTTGGAGGAGGGCGACATTAGAACCATGCGAGGATGCAGAAGTTTGGCCTTTAAAAAAAAAGAGGAAGAATTTGGATAACGTTTCCTGGTCACGTGACAAAACAAGTCCTTGCAGCGCCCAATCGGATCTGAGGACTTAGGTCATGTGACTGAGACCGCGATCACGTTCCGGACGCCGTCGTCTCCCAGCCTGCGTGCGCGGCGGAGAGGCAGCAGGCGCCAGCGGCGGAGTTCCGAGGAGCGCAAAGTCCGGTTCGGAGCGAGCGTCGCCCGGGCAGCAGCAGCAGCAGCCGCAGCCATGGTCCAGACGTGCTCCGCGTACGGCTGCAAGAACCGCTACCACAAAGACAAAGACGTCTCCTTCCACAAGTGAGCTCGTCGGGTGTGCGCCGATTCACGGCAGTTCCTCGGGCTTTACGGCACCGCGCTGGTGTTGGGGAAACATGGTGTCGCCCACCAGCCCGCGTTCGCTCTTCCGCGGGTTTTTGAACAGTTTTGCCCGCAGTCGACGCGGCACTCGCGTCCGAGTTTGCCACCTCGCCCGTGTCACGTCGCCGGAGTCTCCCGGCGACATCGGCTCGCGCGATAAACCGCGAAGCAGCGACAAACGGGGGCCGTTTTTCATCGCGTTCACCCGCCGTTCGGAAGCAAAACACTCGAGCTCGGATGCTACTAAAAACCCGATTCCAGTGCAGTTCTCGTACGCCGAATTCACCAGCGCATTATACATGCTCGTATAGTCAAGTCATTTTTTTTTTTACCTCCCCCGATGTTAGCCCCAAGAGAGGAAACGCTAAAATCCCCGAATTCCGCTTGGACTTCGGTTCCGGCTCCTCGGCTACGGGCTGAGCTAGCTTGAGCTCCAAGTCTGCTCCGGCGGACCAGAGGGGAGCATGCGGAGACCCCGCCGATGCGGCCGCGTCGAACTTTATTTATGGAAATTTTTTTTTTTTTGTAGTACATTGGGAATTAGAAAATCAAGATTTGTTGGCGCAAAGAGGAGTCGCAGTCACAGCTGAGATGCGTCAGGCTAAAGTGGCTTTAATTTGGAACCGCTGAGTCACTACCACGCTTAAAAAATAAAGTCGGAATACTGCACTTTAAATACATCTTTTTTGTTGTTGTTGCTTATTTCAAATCCATCTTGGTGGTGCGCAGAAGCAAAATTACAAAAGTGTTGTCACTGACCCAAACACTCAAGGACCTAACTATAGAAAAAGTGTTTCCCATAAGCGCTCATGGGGTTCTTGACGCGATGAAAGCAGTCGTAGACGCACCTGAACACGCGCGCGCTGACCCCCCGTCTGATCCGTCCAGGTTCCCCCTGGCGCGCCCGGACATTTGCGACAAGTGGGTGGCGGCGATGAGGAGGAACAACTTCCAGCCGACCAAGTACAGCAACATCTGCTCGCAGCACTTCGCCAAGGAGTGCTTCAAGAGCGAGTGCAACAACCGGGTGCTGAAGGAGGACGCCGTGCCGTCGCTCTTCACCTTCAGCCTCAACATCAAGGTGAAGCAGCTTTCCCGTTACACTGCTCCGTTTTACTCGGGACTTTCACGATTGTTTGTCGGCTCCCTGTTCCGAAATTTTCCAGGTTTTTAAATGCTGTGCCAGCCACTCAGGTAGCAGACAGCAGTGCTGGGCAAATGGAACCAATAGTTCCAAAACAACCGGTCTCTCATGTGAACTTGGAGAATCAGGTTGACCTTTTCACACTTTAATCACAGCAAGAGATTTTCTGTGTCAGATTTTGGTCTGAAGTGGCTGGAGAATGTTGGTCTGGGGAGGCTCTCGGGCAGGAGGACGAGACGCAGAAATGCATGGTAGCTTTGGAGTTTTTCACCAAAAAGTCCTGCCTACTATTGGCCTACAGCCGAGCTTATCACTGCCAGCTTAATTAAGATCTTTTGTCAACCTAAGCTTAACAAAAAGGTGTAAGCAACGAGGGAACACTCGAAGACCTGACAGATAACATGGAGGAGTGCTTAGAGCGTTTAGTTTAGTTGTTGTGGGGAAACCCAGCGAAGCCGCTGCGAGTCAGGATACCCCCGAAACCCCCCGAAACCATCCTTCACTCAATTAGTGAGAAACTGCCCCTCCTGGAGGTCCTCCACATGCAGTTTCAGGCTTGGAGCTTGAAGGAGTCGGCAAAAACCGGACTGTCCAAGCTCACTGCCGAAAAATAAAGCCGCCAGAGTCCTTCCAGGGTCTCCAGACTCGCAGGTTTTCTCTGAGTGAGTGGACCAGGATCTAGAAGGAATGCATGACGATCAGCCTAAACTCCCGCCGGACACTTGAGGCAACATCAGCCTCCGCTGGGCGCATCACCTGGGAGGCAGAAGACCAAGACTGATGGCGCCCAAGATCCATCGCCGCCAAGTCGGAACGCCACAAACGGGAGGAGCAGGTTAAAAGCCGAGGCAGGCGGCTGGAGGCGGTGAGCCGCAGCGTCAGTGACCGGGTTCCTAGAGGAGCTCCTGGAGAAAAGTAGTGCGCAAAAGTTCTGTCATGCAGGGTGGAAAGAGTTTGACAGATCAGTCGGTAACGTTGTTATTTACGAGCCCGACTGATCACCTTTTCTGTCTCAACAGTCGGAGCCGCTGGAGGAGTCCTTCCCCACAGAGATCCACTTCCCGCTCTCTCTGCCGCTGACCTCCGACCCAGTGGCGGAGGAGGACGAGGAGGAAGAGGAGGAGGAGGAGGCGGCGAGGCCCGTGCCCGAGACGTACCTGCCCGACCTCCGCGGCGTGACGGTGGCGGTCTACTGCGACCACAACTACACGGGCGAGGACTCGCAGCAGCGGAGGCGCATCAAGCAGCTGGAGGAGCAGCTGGAGCGGCTCAGGAAGAAGCTGAAGACGACGCAGCAGAAGTGCCGCCGCCAGGGGAGGCGGATCAAGAGGCTGAAGGCCGCCTGCAAGACGGCCCGGACTGCCCGCAAGCCGCCGGCGCCGCTCGGCGACGGATACGTGATCCTGCCCAAGAACATCTACCAGATGCTCAAGGGCATCGAATAAGGAGGGGGAGTCCGAACTGAGCCGCTCTTGTCAGCAGCAGCCGGGCGGACTGTGGAGGGAGCCTGCGGAGCTGACGACACAAGTGCATTTAGAACCCTCAACCTTCTTCGTGTTCTGACCTCAAGTTGACTCAATAATCAGACCTCCAATGGAGAACCCCGCGTCTAGAGGGATTCAGCCCGAGCGCAGCCTCGAGCTGGGGCTGCGCGGTTTCCCGATTTTTAAATCTAAATCGGGCGAGTTAGTTTGGACGATGTCAAAAAAATTAAAAATCGTCAAATCGATTTTTCCCTTTAACTCGCACCTCCAGGCTACCGTAGTAGAATCCTCCCGCCTGTGGGCCGCCTCCCGCCGCCGCCGCCGCCGCCTCCATGCCGAGAAGAATGTAAAACATGGTGTGTGCTGGATTGCCGGCTGCCGCAAGAGAGCGAAAGAGCGGCCGCGGCGCCAGCAGCTCTGAGGCAGGTGAAAGCCGGCGGCCGAAATCGTGATCGAAATCTAAAGTCGAGTTCTCACAGAAAATAAATCGGGATTTTTATTTTGTCGCCGGAATCGTGCAGCCCGAAGCCACGGACATTTAAACACAGGTAACCCGACCCGGCATCGCCGGTCTGACCCTCAAACTTAGTTCAGAAATAGAAGTAGTCATGATTTTTTTTTTTTTTTTTTGTTCCGCAAATGTGTTTTATTATGACTGTCTGGCAGCGTTATTGCTTCTGCCAGTTCTGCAATAACTTAAAAAAAAAAAAACATTTGCATGATTTTGTTCAAAGACTCCACAAAAATAACTAGATTCGGAGTAAACGAATTAAAAAAAAAAATCCCATTAAAATGATATAGTTTACAGGTCAGATCAGTGATGTGATGAAATGATGGTGAAATGAATCTGTTCCTCATTTTGCAAAGGGCCCCGCTGGAAGATATGCACGGCCCCTCGCGGACCCCCGGACCTCACTTTGAACGCCGCTGATATAGAACCTTTAAGTCTGATTTGCTGGATCCAACAAACATGTTAATTTCAAACGTTCTGTTCAAATTATTCTGTCTTTGCCTGCCGTGGAGCTTGCAGTGAATCCTCAATAACGGTTTTGGGCTTTAGGGGACTCGGGTGGCATCGGTCCTGGGAGCCTTGTTGTCACTTGTGACGTCGCTAGGCAACCAGCACCACACGTCGACGGGATGTTCGTCGACGCGTGGGTTCCGACATAGAACGCCTGTGAAAACCACTCGTGATTTTAGCGGGACGTGACGCCGGCGCTGAGCCGCGCGCGCTCAAACAGCCATGTTAAACTCCAAGAAAAGCGAGTGCGGCGTCACTAAAAAAAAAAAAAATACGACTCGTGTCTTCAACCTTGGTCCTATTTATGTTGTTTGTCCTGAAAGGTCAAAGCCAGGCCAACTAATTAAAGTTTTTAATACGTTTGAACACTCTTCTTCTGTGTTTTTTTTCCTTTTTCCTTCCACATGAACATGCTCCATCTTACTGAAGCTCTCACGCGCGTTGACTCGAACCAGCTGGTCACCCAGCACAGCTGGCTACCAAGCGGACGCGTCCCACAATGCACCGCCCGACGAGCGCGAGTGACGGGAGCATGTTTTACAAACCGAAAAGCTCATTTTCATTTTAGTTAAAATGGGGAAAATTGGCCTTTGGGGCCGCGCGTCATGGCGACGGATGAGGCCTCCAAGTCACAAACACACCGGCGTTGAACGTAGCTGCTGCTGCTGCTGCTGCTCGGCACCACTATGGACCTTCTTTAATGGTGTTGCTAAGATTATTCAAACAACCAGAAGTGCGTCGGGTCGTTTGGTGCAAAGCAGCACAGTCGGGTGAAAGGCAGCCGCTCTGCTCTCTTGAGTGACGAGGGAGGCGACGAAAAGTCACGCCGCCATCTTGTCTGCAGTGGAGGAGTCTGAGCACCTGAGCAGGTTTCAGCCTTCGTGTTCTGGACCCTTGAGAATAATTTCAGACCTCTATAGGAGGTTGTGATGCTCAGCAGATACTCGGGTTGGGTCTGCGATCAGACGCCTGCCACAATCAGAAGAAAACTCACTGCTCTGACCCGCAAACGCATCAGTTCATGAGTCACGTGAAGTATAATTTTATTGCACCTTTTTGTCTGGTAAAAATGTTTTTTTTTGGTGAATTCAATAATCACCTTTTTTCCCCCAGTTAAGTCATTTAAATTATTGATGAACCTTCCCAGATCCTTTGAGCGACCCTGCTATGTCCAATAACTACACATGCGACTTTGAGAATGTTGATCCTCTTATGGCTCTTTCTTGAGGCTGCATGAAGCATCACATCAAACCTCATTTAGCATCACAATATGATCCTCAAGTATATCTATTCTGAAATGATAGATATTAATTTAATTTTTTTTTTTCATCAAAGCATTTTTTTCCAGTAATTTAGTAGTTTATTTGGTCTTTTTTTTTTCTAATTTGTCAACATCAAAATAGTAAAAGATTATCTGGAAATTAGCAAGAAATGAGTGAAACATTGCAACAAAAACTACTATAGAGTTTAACAAAAAAGATGATTAGGAACAAAATATGTTTGATTAAATGACGAGAAATCTGTATTTATAGTCACAAACATGATATATTCAAAGGTCAGATGAGTGATGCCGGGTCAGATCTCTTGAGTTTTGATGCTTGTGAAAATGAAATTGCCCCCTTCCTCATTTTGCTGAGGACCGCTGGGAGGTTTTAATTTGCGGCAGTGACACTTCGGGCCAGCAGGTGGCGGTACAGGACCGGAAAACGGCATCCCAGCATCATCGCCGGTGGTCCTCTCCTCATCTAAGTGGCAGCATGCAGCCCAGGTCTGAATATCAGTCAGAGCTGAAAGAGAACAGCTGAAGCAGCATCGGGTCTGGATTTGAGTCAGAGGTTCTCCGGGTCCCCTGGTACACTCACCCGCCTGCAGACCCCCTTTCTGCTTTGTCATGCTCCAGGTTTCCTTGCCTTTCTCTAACATGACCTTGCAGGTGAACCTCATCTGAAAGTTCCTTCTCTCCCCTGCAGCCTTGTGGAACCGATGGAGATGCGCCCCCTGGACCCCACCGGTGAAAGATGAGTGTCAAAAGCGGAACACTCCAGTCCGATAGACTGGAGTGTTGCATTTCATTTGAGTTCCATTATGAGTGTGTTTATCATCACAGGGTCTCCTCGTGTTCTTCTAACCTTTAGATGTTCCCTAAAATTCCGGTTCATTGTTGGGGGTCACTTTTTAGAGTGTTTTATGATACAGCTGATGAACCAACCACGTTGTCCCCCGTGACCCCTTTGACCTTCCCTCTCGCGTCGTCCTCAGGACAAACCCTGCGGCACCGCGGGGGGGGGGGGGCTGAAGTCCGGCTGTGATGAGCCCCGCGGCCTCCGAGGGGCGCAAGCGACGTGTCGGTCTCCGAGGCCTCCGAGCCTTGGACGGGGGACTTCGGCTCCCCTGTGACCTCCACCCTCCTCGCCGGGGCAAAAACTGATCCAGGTGGACATGTTTAGTCCAAACACCACTGGCTGAAGCTCCACCCCCGCCGGCGCCGCATCAAGGTCGTCGCGTCCGGGCCGCGATGCTCCTCGGGCTGCGGCCTGACCGCTTTGATTAAGCAACACCTGGATGACCCGATGCTCCCAGCATGCTCTGCTGCCCACTGAAAGCAGAGGCGATGGCGAGCTTCCCTGCGTACGGAGAGAAGGTTAACTCAGTGTTGCTGCTTGCAGGTCATCTGTAAAAATGCCAAAAAAAATTATAATAATCTGCTTTATGTCAAGCAGCAAAATATAAAATCAATATAAATTCTGATAAACAACACAGAAAACTTTTTGGGAAAAATAAAACAACTCTAGCAACAAAACCAGATTTCTTTCCATATTTTTAATAAGCTATAATTAAATCGCGTACTGTATGAGCACACACGCAAACAAACAAACAAAAAAAAAAACCCCATTAATGAACCCACATGCCCTCTGGTTTCTAGTGGAGACACCAGAAACGGAGAAACTTTCCATCTGATGTGACGATGCGTCATCGCGTAGCGTGGAGAGAGAGCTGGAAGGAGATCATCCGCTCACGGCAGGGCTCGCCGGATCCGGAACGAGCCGCCGGACGAGGAGCAGCTACATTTCGCCGCCGTTTCCGCTCTTGCGTTCAGCTTTGTGAACAAATAACCGAATCGGCGAGGGACGACTGGTGATCGAGTTAAGATAATCAAAAAGCTAAATCAGATAAACAACGAACGTCGTCAGTTTTATAATTAGCAAAAAAAAAAACATGCAAAGGGATATGAAATATCACGGTGCAATAAAAAAATAGTTCTGAACATTGTCAACCTCATAAATTCATTCATTAACTCTATGAAAGTCACTTTTTTTTAATTCTGTTGTTACTTGTTTAACAGTGTGATTGTTTTTTACTCTACTTGAACCCCGCTGACATGCAGACTTGCATCGGCGAATGAAGAAAAGAGGAGGTTTCTATTTACTCCTTATGAGCAAAATGTAGTCTCATACACTCATATAATCTCAGACTAATACAGACAAGGATGCTTTTTTTTGTTTGTTTTTTGCTGAGGATGTTGTGGGCCGGATAGAGATGTTTTGGCGTCCGAGTCTGGCCCCAGGGCCTTATGTTGCTGATGCGTGGTTTTAAATATTTGTGAAATGCAGTATAAATATCTCTCGATAGAAGAATCTTCATTGAGCATCACTTAAAGGATGAAGGAGGTGGAAAACGTCCGATATGAATTTGTAAATTTCAAATTCACTGAAATTTTCCAACAGTTTCAAAGTCACATGAATGATGGCAGATAGATATTTTTTTTCTGTATGTTCTTTCATTTGTACAGCAATTATGTGTTTATACCAGCGTATTTTTTTCTTTCTGCTAGCCAATGGAACCAAACTACTAATAAAATGTATGTATCATATGGTTTTTAAAGTTGCTATTCACAATCATATTTGTAATATACTGTTTTCAGCGCATTTGAGTAGCTTGAAATCCAAATTATAGATTACAAATTATTCTTATTCTTAATTTTCTCTTACAGGTTTCACATTTTGTTTTCATGTGCATGTTCAAGACATCATAGCAGGTCAGAATATTTTCATTTATAATCTGACAACAGCATATATACAGACCCTATATAACAACTGTATATGAAGCGATGCTTGGCCATATATTCGTGATACATATAAGCTATAGACTTTATGAAAAACACTTACGTAAGATTCGGCTGAATGTACGCTGCACATAAACACTGCTTTTAATTTGAAAACAAAAAAAAAAAAAAGTGGCCTTCAACATGTAAGTCCATCTTTGTCCTTTATCTGAGTCTATGTGGCATCGCCAGTGGTGTGGAACTAAGACCACTTAACGCCACTTAAGTGGACATTTAAGGGGGAGCGGGGACCTCCGGAGGTTAAAGATGAAGCTCTCAGCTCTTCCTCCTCCGTTCAGACGCCGCTGATGAGTGTGTTCATCCCCTGACCCAGATAGAAACTACAGAGCTTCACTTTTCATCTCCTCAGTCTGGACTCACAGCGTTCAGCCTGGAGCACAGAGCCAAGGACTGCGAGTAAATGGAGGTTAGCAGGACAAAGATGATGATGATGATGATGATGATGATGATGATGATGATGATGATGATGATGATGATGATGGTGAGGATGATGATGATGATGATGTTGATGATAATGATGATGATGATGATGATGATGATGTTGATGATGATGATGATGATGATGGTGATGATGGTGGTGACGATGATGATGATGATGATGATGATAATAATAATAATAATACTAATAATAATATTATTATTGTTATTATTATTATTA
>CAAKHG010021442.1:5422-21360 GCA_901007715.1 Dactylopterus volitans
GCTGGCGTATGATGAGTTGTGGTCCTGAGGCGTGGGGCTACAAAGACGGGAGGTTAGCTGACAACTGCAGCGGCTACATGCTACGTTAGCCTGCCGAAATAGCTCGCCGCAGTCCGCCCGTTAGATAGTCAGGCTGCAGTGAAGGAAACGTGCCAGAGACGCTTGTCGCTCCTTAAAGCCGCAGTCCTTCACACATCAGCCCCGCTTCATTTGTGGACTCTGAACAGCCGAGGTGTGTTTGTGCCGTCCAGGTGCTGATTCTGCTCCCAGCGGGACCGGCTGAGGGGCGTCGGGGTTCAGAAAAACAATCAAGTAGATGTGTTTTTGGTCTTCAATTCCAATCGCCGGGCTAACAAACAATAATAATGCAACCCCGTTTCCAAAGACCCTCCATGGACCATCACCTTATGGTAGTGGAGGGGTTTGAGGGTCCTAATGATCCCAGGAGCAATGTTGTCGGGGGCAGCAGTCCCTGTCAGGGTCTTCCGGGCCGGTCGGCAAGCGCCTGATGGCTGGGCCTTCGCCTATGGGGTCCAGTCAGGTCCGGCCCAAGGCAAATACATGGGAACCACATGGGTCTGGTGTAACGAGGATCGGACGGCAGGCCACTGCTGCCCCCGAGGCCAGGACCCGGATAAGCGGAAGAAAACAGGACGAGGCGTTTCCAAAGCCGCTGGCACGTTGCGTAAACGTAACACATTGTAACGGTTTTGCGAGATATCGGGACGCCCGCATGTGACTGAAAACTGGACCAAGACTTTAGAAATGTTGACACTGCAACGTCACGGTTCTTTTTGAGAAAGACGTGAACAGTGTGAACTTAACGCCAAGCAACATCTCAGGTCAGTTAGGGTGGTGGCAGCAAGGCACTGGAAAATCTGTGCAATGCTAAACGCATTCAGGAATTCAGTAGGATTAGGAATATTATGGGATGTGGGCTCATCATAAAAGGGCAGGGCTGCAATATGTGTTGGAGCTGAAACGTAACATGGTGTTGGTCTTTGTTCAGAGGTTCTCCATGGGGGAAGTCCCGGGGTGTCTGCTGCTGCTGGTGCTGACCGTGTCCCTCCTGACGGGCCCTTGTGTTCAGGCCGGAAAAATCCTGGTTTTCCCCGTGGATGGCAGCCACTGGGTCAACATGGACCTGATGATCCAGAGTCTCCACACCCGCGGACACGAGGTCACGGTGGTCCGCACATCGACGAGCTGGTACATTAAAGAAAATGCACCACATTACCGTTCCATCACCGTTACCTTACCAGAGGCCATCAGCATAGAAGAGCAGGACTTCTTTGTTAGCTTCCTGGTAAAGATGCTGGCCATCCAGAAAGAGGGCTCATCTCTGATCGGCTTTGTGAGCTTCTACTGGGAAATGCTCGGTGCACTGGCGAAAATTCACCAACAGGCCAGCCTGCTGGGGGTGGAAATATTTGAGAACAAGACTCTAATGCAGGCTATTCGTGACACTAAGTTTGACATGGTACTTTTGGACCCTGGATTGCCTGTTGGGGTTCTGGTTGCCCATGAGCTTAATCTACCAACCGTTTTTAATGTGAGGTGGATCACCAGTGGAGAGGGTCATTTCGTGGTGGCACCATCTCCAACATCATATGTTCCCACTTCTGGATATGCCGTATCGGACGCAATGAACTTCGGGCAAAGGGTCAAGAACACGTTCCAGTATTTCCTCAACACATGCATTGAAAAGTTTATTGTTTGCCCCCCCTATGATCGACTGGTGGACAGGTACTTCGGCACTGACGTAAAATTCTATCACCTTCTACAAGGCGCAGACATCTGGCTGATGAGGGCTGACTTTGTCTTTGAATTTCCGAGGCCAACGATGCCAAACGTTGTCTACATCGGTGGGTTCCAGTGTAAACCGTCCAAGCCTCTGTCATCAGCTCTAGAGGAATTTGTTCAAAGTTCGGGCGAGCACGGATTCATCCTGATGTCTCTCGGTACCCTGGTCAGAGGCCTCCCCGTTGAAATTACTTCTGAAATTGCCGCTGCCTTTGCCCAAATTCCCCAGAAGATCATATGGAGACATGCAGGCGAGCGCCCCAAAAATTTGGGCAACAACACCCTACTGGTGAAATGGATGCCCCAGAACGACCTCCTGGGCCACCCGAAGGTCAAAGCCTTTGTAGCTCATGGTGGCACCAATGGGATCTACGAGTCCATCTACCACGGGGTGCCAGTTCTAGGCATTCCTCTTCTGTTTGACCAGTTTGAAAATGTTCTAAGACTGGAAGCACGTGGCGCTGCTAAAGTCCTGCACGCAACGGAGCTCACCAGCCAGGACTTTCTGGAAGCAATCCAAGAGGTTCTCCACAATCCCTCCTACAGAAACAGCATGAAGCACCTATCGACTCTCCATCGAGATCAGCCAAGGCCTCCCCTGGACACGGCCCTCTACTGGATCGAGTTCGTTATGAGGCATAAAGGAGCTTCTCATTTGCGCACCGAGTCTTATAAGATGCCGTGGTACTCCTACTACTCTGTGGACGTTGCATGCTTCATACTCACAGTCTTATTAATAATTACGGCCATTATCGTGGGATCGATTCGGTTTGTGTGCTGTAAACTGTGCAAGAGGACAAAACCCAAGAGGGACTAGTCACGACTTCTGACACTCAAAAATCATGCGAGTGATATTCTCATATAAGTTTGTGTGATTGTCAACAAATCCCATGAAAATGAATATGCCTGTCATATCTAGAGGGGGGGGGGCGCCTTTAAAAAAGAATTGATCTAATTGTTCAGAGGCTTTGTAATTTATTAATCTCGATTCATCACATTTTGGTGGAATATCAGTGTTTGACATAATAAGCAGTTTTTCGATTCAAGTTAATTTTAGTTGACTGAATCAATGATGCAATCAGAAAATGTTTTTTTCATCAGTTTACTACATTCACAAACAGATAAGTGCTATTGTAGCTATATTCAACATTTTAAAAGTCTTTTTGTAAACTCAAAAGCTCTTTCAATGTCTTGAAAACAAATATATTTTTATCGCAGGTAAATGCCAGAACAGACAAACCCTGAACATTGAAAAGCGTCAACAAAAAATCTTTGGCAAAGTAAAAGGACCAACAGATTAATTTACTGTAAAGTGACATTTCATGTATTTTGGCTCCTGTGTCTGTGCGTATGCTAACGTTTGCTCCTGTGTCTGTGCGTATGCTAACGTTTGCTCCTGTGTCTGTACGTATGCTAACGTTTGCTCCTGTGTCTGTGCGTATGCTAACGTTTGCTCCTGTGCCTGCGCGGATGCTAATTTTGGCGCCGGTGTCTGTGCGGATGCTAAAGTTAGTTCCGGTGTCCATGTGGACGCTAACGTTAGCTCCGGTGTCCGCGTGGATGCTAACGTTAGCTCTGGTGCAGACGCTACCCATTGGTGTTGTATTGTCCACGCTGGGTCATGGGTCCAACCTCATATCCTTGAAAATGGTTCACTTGTGCCGTGTCGCACTTCAAAATCTGTACCACCTTGTATATGTGCCATATATGAGTGAACCCTTTTTTCCCCATGATCCTGGATCCTACATGGGTGACACTGAAGCAGGCACACACGACTGAAACCCCCCAAAATGAAATGTGTTTCAGCAGTTCATGAGAATCCTGTGGGGATCTGCTATTCAGCTCCAACTAGAAGTTTATAACTCTTTATGTGCATTGCAACAGTTCAGCATTCTGGGAGCACCGCATCCTACTCGGGTAATGAGGTTCTGTTAGCTCCTTCAGTTATGATGGTGCCAGACCACGAAGGGCTTTGATGTTCCGGCATTTTTGAGAACTTAATTTGGAACCGCTTGGAGGAAAGACCTGAATAATCAGGGTTTCTCACACCTGAAAGAGGACGGCAGGAGCTTGATCCTGCTCTGAGCGGCGGACACACTGCTCCTGGTGGAAGAACTGCGGTGATGTTTGGTTAAACTTTTTCTGCAGCAGGGAACCAAGAACCGACCCATAAAAGCAGCTTTTTCTGCTCTCATTTACCCAAAACCAACAATAAACGTCAGTGAAGCTGCTTCTGCTTTCACATTGAAGTCACGTGTTTGAGGAACAGGAAATGCATGAGTGTGTGAGTGTGTGTGTGTTTTGCAGCTGGCATCTTGCCGTCAGACATGTCGCACTTCTTCCCCGTGCTGGTGGTGCTGGTGGTCTCGGTGTGGCTCGCGGTTCCGCGTCCAGGTGCAGCCGACGTCGGGGATTTCGCCTCCTGCCCGCAGTTCTTTTACAGTTCTTGGCCTCCCAAAGGTTTGGCGGGTACTCCGATCTGCCAGCGTTACGACGACCAGCACCGCTTCGCCACCTTGTACAGCCGAGCTCGCCGCTCGCCGTGGTTCTCGGCGTACTTGTTCACCGCCCCGACAGGAAAGAGACCTTCGGCGTCCTGGAAGTTTGAGCCGCAGGTGAGTTTTAAAACGATGGTAATTACTCAGAGATGTGGTCTGATATGAAGTTCAATCACTCGGCATCTAAGACATTAAACAACGTGTTTCATGCTCAACAGCTACATAAATCTGTCGTTTATCACTGTAGGTTTGTTTGGGTTTATGGCGACGATGTTGGGCTAAATAAAATGTTCAAGAAATCTACATAATTTGTGCAGAATCACCAAGCTCATTGCCTCAGTGGGGTTTTCAATGAGGAAAAACCGTCTCCTCTCCCTCTTGCAAACAGTTAGCTGACCCAAGAGCTGACGGAAACATGGTTCCGTTCCCCTCGGGCCCTCTGGACCGGAATGTGGTGGACAGCCAGGCAATAGAGCTGGACTACATTAATTCCACCTACACTAGAGGCCACTTAAACCCGAGTCTTCACCACCAGATCCACGAGGACCGCTCCTCAACCTTCACCCTCACTAATGTGGTTCCCCAGAAGGCTGGCTCCAATGACGGGCCCTGGGAAACTCTGGAGCAGACCATCAACAGAACCTTGGAGGCCTTCTGTCTCGGCAGGGCTTACATCGTCACCGGCATCATCCCTTACCGGATGGACGATCGCTGGCTCGGTAACCGTCGTGTGGCAGTGCCCGAATACATGTGGTCGGCATACTGCTGCCCCAACTACAACCATAGTCTTCCAGAGCAGCTGAAAGACCAGTTCCCCACGTATGCGGTCATCGGCCGCAATGACCCGAACAGCACTGAGGAGATTGTTCCTGTTAGCAGAACGGCCAAGAAGCACTTCAGGGGATATGACGTCAGGCAAATGTCGCTGGCAACACTTGAGCTGTATCTGCAGGACCGGCTCAGGACTGGTGTCAGTGTGTTCCATGAGCAATGCTCTGCGTCACACTAACCACCACAGAACGCTCGCCCCAACCCTAACACACACAAAACTAGAACTGATAACCACCACGCCAGCCCTAACCCACCTAAAACTAGACCTGATAACTACTACCCCAACCCTAACCCACCCAGAACAAGACCCAATAACCACCACCCCAACCCTAACCCACCTAAAACTAGACCTGATAACTACTACCCCAACCCTACCCCAACCAAACCAAGACATATCTCAGAAACCTCTGGAGGGAAAGTCTCATTTAGCCTAATTTGGCCCAAATTTGGCAGGATGGCGGCAACATTTAGGCTGAAAACGACCTCATTATTTGGTGAATTTGAGCGAGGCGGCTTATCAACACTCGGGTGAAACCACCACAGCTGCATGGAGGCACTTTATGGTTTTTATCTGTTATTTTTTTCTCGTTTGAAAAAATTTGGTCTCCATTGACTTAAATTGGATTAGATTTGCTTAATTCTGAAACTCAAAATGATTTTTGTATATAGTTAGCTGTTGTAGCTTATAAGCGTAAAAGATTTTGTAATTTCGATACTTTGACTTGTTTGTAAAATGTGATGAAGGCACCAGACAAAATAAACCTCAAACCTCATCCCCTTGTTTGTTCACACTGTGCTGTGTCACCACATGAACCGGAATAAGAGTCTTTGTGTTACGAGGTAAAGTTCAGTAAAAACTTAGATTTAAGTTCATTGATAATTTCCCTATCTGGATAGATTCGGACGAAATCGGTAGTTTTTATTTCATGGGCATAAAAACGAATGAAAATTGAATCCCCTGTAGGTTTTCAGCTGCACACGCAATGATGAGTTTGGCCAGCAGGTGGCGTCCGTGTGCCGCTCTTGAGTTGCGTTTCCCTTCAAGCTAACGTTGGCCGAACTGCAGGAGTTCCGCCTTCGTGTTTTAAAGTTTAAAGATTCACAGACGCAAACTTTCAGTGATTCTCTTCCTTCGGGTGAATGTACAAGCAAAAAAAAATATGAGGAAAAGAATCCAGAGCTTAATTAAATTTTCACTCAGCTCACACAAAAAAAAAAAAACTCAACTGACGGAGCTGACACATTCAAGGCGAAGGTTGGGTCGTCGGTCCGGTTGGACCGGACCGCCCCCGGAGCGTCGCCAACATAACTGAGAGACACAGTTTTTCATCCAAGACGGTTTATTCAGCCAGCAGATACATATGTAGCGGCACACACACACACACACCCACACACACACACACATATGCTGCTGCTGCCGATGTGGATGAGCAGGTCAGAGGGGGTGCTGGGTGGCCTGCATGAAGACCTTGTCCCACAACTCCACCTTCATGATGGCCCGGCCCACTGGGGACATGGTCGCCATGATGTCCAGGCTGGTGCCCGCGAAGAAGACGCCGGAGCCTTTGGCCTCGGCCCGGGTGAACTCCATCTGATCCTTGTCGTAGTACATCTCCTTGTAGAGACTCTCATTCACCTCTTTGTCACTGCTGTAGATTCCCAAGGCGAACCAGTTCTTGTACACGTTGTAGTCGTAGGGCACCGAGAACATGATGGCCACTTTCCCTTGTATGCCGGCGTGCCTCTTGAGCAAGTTGTAGGTCAGGATGCCGACGGCTCCAGAGGTCTTGGCGCTGGTCTTGCTGAAATTGCAGACCTCGGTCTTCAGCGGGCGCACGGTCGGCTGCGGCGGGCTGTGGCAGTGCCCGCTCTCCAGGTAAACTCTTAGAGTGGCAAAGGAAGAGAAAAGACGTGAAGGAAAGGGAAAATATTCAGATTATGGACCGATCCGCTGATGGGAACTTTTACTTTGCACTTACTCGGGGTCGACCAGGCAGAATTCGTTGGTGAGGTTGGTGATCTCGATGGTGACGTTCCGCCGGCTAGTGAGGTTCGCTGCAAAGGCTTCCGCCGATTCGCTCATGATGTTGCTGGTGGGAGGAAGATGTCTGCAGGTCTGAACTACAGCGAGACGCCCGTCGGTGAGTCGCAGTCGCTCGGCTGGATCCTCGAGTGTCGGCGACCTCGTGCCTGTCTGGGCCACAGGTGAGCTGCTTCTCTCTCTTCAGGGGGACCGAATGCCAGATTGTTTGTCGGCAACAATTCCACCCAGAACTGACTCCGCCCCCGCCGCCACGCCCGCCGCCCTCGTCCCCATCGCACCCGAGGCGCTGGAGGTGCAGGGCAGGTGTGACCCGCAAAAACAAGACGTTCCATCTGCTTTGTTTTTGTACTCTTTGTTTTCCCAGACGGGAAGCCGGTTTGTTCGGCTTTTCGAGACGTTTGACTCATAACTGGGGACCCGATTCCGCGTTCGCCGCCGCATCCCGCCCAACATCACGCCCTCGAAGCCCGAACTGAGGGATGATTTACATGCAAGGTGTGTGTGCTGCGTGCGGTTTCATTGATGATGGTTTCAATGAAGAACACCAAAGACCAAGAGGCTGATTTGACTGCTTTTTATTCAGGCACAGTGAAAGGTTTTCGTCTGCATCAGCTGTGCTCAGCACAAACACGCTCATGCACTCATCTTGTCGTACAGCTCGAGCTTCACAATGGCCTTGCCCTCATCCGACATGCAGGCCCTCACTTCCACCATTTTCCCGCAGTATTTGACCCCGGAGCCGTCGGCCTCGTGGCGCACAAAATTTTTGAAATCCTTCCCGTTGTACATGAGGTCAAAGAGCTTGTCGTCGCAGGCTTGAGAGCGCTCGAAGAGGCCCACGCCCAGCCAGTTCTTGTAGAAATTGTAGTCGAACGGCACGGAGAACATGACAGCCATCACGTCGGTGCACATGAGTTGGTGCATGTTGAACACCTCGTAGGTGAGGACGCCCACGGCGCCGGACGCCGTGTTGTCGTCCTTGGTGAAAGAGCACACCTCTGATTTGTTGGTGCGCACGGTGGGCTGAGGGGGGCTGAAGCTGAAGCCGCTCTCCATGTGAACCCTGCGGATTCGAAGAGGAGAGGTCTTTCACTAACCACCCCGGACCGCCCCGCTTAGAGGAGCCCCGTGCTCGAGGGCCGGTCTTACCTCGGGTTGGTGAGACAGTAGACGGTGCTGACGTTGGTGATCTCGACGGTGCAGTTGCGGTTGGTGGTGAGCGTCACCGAGTGAGCCTCCGCGTTCTCGGGCATCGTGACGGCTGCTGGAAGCAGAAGCAGAGTCTCGACTTTAATACCTCAGCCAGACGTTTGTTTTCCAAACCCGAAATTGACGTACTCACTTTATGTCTCAGGCAGGAGAGCAGGTGCGTCTGGAAACGGGTCGGCGTTCCGTTTGGACGCAAGCATGAAGCCACACCCCCCCAATCTAACCTGACCAGATTGCCTGAAGCGGGCGTGTCCGGGCTGACGTTCGACGAGTCCTGCGCCGAAGCAGGCTGATGTTTTAACCCTTCAACGGCCCGAAAAATGCTCCCTCAGGTGAATGTTTAAAGCTCGTCTAAAACCTCAGGGGATTAAATTCAACTCATCACTTTATTTATTCCGAAGGGGAAATTTTAAAAGGCTGTGAAAATGTCTTAAAAACACGCATTGTATAAACGCCATTTCCAGAGACACGTTTGTACGGTGCGTTTTTACTTTCTGTGTGTTAGTTGGGTGTTGAGGAACTGCACAGCTCTCGCCACCGAGGTTGCCCCCCGGCTCCTCGGTGTCCTGCAGTCTGGCGTTCCGAAGTCTGCGTCCTCACAGGTGGGGGGTCAGTCAGCCTCAGGAGGCAGAACGTGGGTGGATGTTCCTGTTCTGCAGAGTCGAGCTTGGCGTTCTGTCAAAGATTAAGATCATGTTTGTGCAGTGCTGATGGAAACGTTCCGCCGGCGGTGGTTCAGGGACTTTGTCCTCTGGCTGGCAGCTGCTCTGCCACATACCTGAACATCGGGTGAGATTCAAGAAGTTAATGGCAGTCGCCACCCCACCACCTCCACCCCTCCCAACCTATCAGACTGGTTCCTATGAAAGGACCTATTATGGCAAAGGGAAACAATGAGTTACATTTGAGGTCAGCGCCCCTTTGTGAACAAGTTCTGCTCTTTAATCCTGTTGAGCACGTCGGATGTACCGGTCCCCGTCGGTCTAAAACCTGATCCTGATCCTGCGCCTAATCCCCGACCGGCCGTGTCGAACTGAGGCTCGGCTGTAGTGTTCAGGTGTCGCTTTTACTCCTGCAGACGTTTCTTCAGATTAGATATTAAACCGTTATCGGGATTAAACGATTTCGCGGTTTGAGGCTCAAAGTGGTCGAATTGCACGACGTTGCAGGAAATAACCCATGAAAGCGGACACGAACGGAAAAACCTCACGTTCCTGCGCGGCGTCAATCATTTCATGACCAGCAGCAGCAGGTGCAGCGACATAATCACGCGTCGGTTTGGAGCTGAGTGAGCGAGTCATGAGAGCCGTGGGAGTCAACCACTGTAAAACCCCCGGAGTTCATCACCATCGTCGTCACCCTCTCATCATTTATGCAGCTGCGGGAGATGAATTCCAAGAAGATTTGCTGGTTGCGACGAGGGCGGGGCCAGTGACTCTCTTCCTGCACGTCACTAACTGTTGTAATTACAGCCGCATTCCAGTAGAGGGCGCCTCAGTTCATGATTTCAACGATGGCGGGGCGAAGTCATCATGGCAGATTTTATTGACGATCCACGAGCATGAACACCAACCACAAATGTCTTTCCACAGCATCAACTCATCATCTGTCTCCTCGTACTCACAAATATGTGTTGCGGTGATTGCAAAAGGTTGTTTACGGCAAAATCTACGAACATAATCTACGACGGATGAACCTCGGTGCAGGATATTGTAACATATTATATCATAAAACATAAAAGTCATCGAGTGCAACAAGACGCAGAGCAGATGTTTGACCAATGTGAAATGACTGCAAAGCTCCATCATACTCAACATATACTGATTATGGCATCGTCATAACTGTTTTTTGCTGCATCAAAAAAAATCACATTTGACTTATTTTAATTGAATTTCAGTCCAGACAGACGACCGGCAGCGAGATACATGACACAGACGCATAACTATGAATGTGAGATGAAACCAGAGATGCACAACTATGAATTCACATTTTGCCTCCTAAAGCTGCTCACATGTATGAATGTTCAACACAAATGACTCAGATGTGTCAGTGAATAGCTGCTGGTGGTATTTTTATGACGGATTTTGGTCTTTTTAATCACAAACCACGAGTGGCTGGAGTCCATAAGTGGGTCTAAAATCACCCGTATCAGAATCAATGCGTTTTTATGCCGTTTCTGTCAGTTTGTTAAGAATATTCTTTTTTTTTTCTATCGTACACACAAGAATGATTTCATGTTTGAGTTATTCTTATGTTTCACTTTTTAATATTTGAAATAGAAACACAGAGGACTGGACACACACACACACACACACACAGAATGAAGATTAACGTTTTTCTACTCCTGTGTTCTGTGCAATTAATTTACTTTGTTCCAAGTGAAAATTAAATTGTGTACAAAACACAACATACATGATCATGCTTAACAAAAACGGCACAAAAACGCATGGATTCTAATACGGGTCATTTTTGACCCACTTATGGAAGCCTGGAGTAGTAATACAAGAATTGCAATTTAATTAAAAAGTATGAAAAGGCAATTAAAAAAATTTAAATTGCATCATATTAAAAATATGTTTTCTGAGGAATAACCGGAATATGAAACAATAGCAACTTTTCATCCTGAAGAAATTGCAAGAAAACAACCTCACCAGCTCATTTTTGACCCACTTGGTTAACGAGCTGAAAGAAGAAACCAACTGAGGTTCTTCAGAACCGACTCGGAACTAAATCTGGCATTTAGAACCTTTTGTAATTTCAGATTCCAGTTTTAATTCTATTTCATGGGCTGTATTATCGATTAGAAGTTAAGTGTGTGTGTGTGTTTTCTCTGTGTATTAAATGGTGACATTATTTTAGTATGTGCCACGGAATGAAGATGACCATAATTATTTAATACACTGGGAAACATCACACACAAGTCGTCATCAAACAGGGTCACTGACGGTTTGCGTCGTCACAGAACCAGCGACTCGAGTGGGGAACCGGTCTCCACGGCGACGGGTGACATCTTTTCCTCGATCCATCGGTTGTAATTGGTCACTCGGGTGTAGACGCCGGGCCGGAGCTCCTGCGCGCAGCCGTCGCCCCAGCTTATGACT
Source organism: Dactylopterus volitans (assembly GCA_901007715.1). Taxonomy (NCBI): domain Eukaryota; kingdom Metazoa; phylum Chordata; class Actinopteri; order Syngnathiformes; family Dactylopteridae; genus Dactylopterus; species Dactylopterus volitans. The sequence continues at coordinate 16,909 of CAAKHG010021442.1, forward strand.
CCGTAGAGGAGGAGCCTGCCGTCCAGCGGGCAGACCAGCGGCCCCCCCGAGTCGCCCTGCGGAGGATCGGCAGCACCATTAAAGGGAATCGACGACCGCGCGGACGAGTCTGGACCGGTTGACATACCTGGCAGGCATCCTGGCTCCAGTCTGGACGAGCGGCGCAGAACATGTTGTCAGTGATCTCCTCCCCGTAGTAGCTGGACTGTCGGCACACGCCGTCGGCCAGGAGGTCAACATGGGCCTCCCTGAGGGTCTCGGATCGGAGCCACGAACCTGACGCCGCACAGAACCGGACGAACCATCAACATGTGGGCGTCTGACGCCCGGCGGGAGGATCTTAGAACCATCAGGAGGTTGTTGGCTGACGCCAGAACAGCAACGTAATGTTCCAAAATGAGGCCCAGAGGGTTTTTACATGGAGAAGCCGTGATGATGTTCTATGACTCAGTCTCCCTCCTCCATGCGCTTGTTACCATGACTGCTAACTGATGCTTTGACTGTCAAACAATATTCATAAATTTGCCCCTTATTTTTCCTGATGTTTTTCATTCCCTGAATATTTTTGCTAATATTCATTTTCTCTTCACACTCTTATGACAGCATTTAATGATATTCGTCACTGTCTCAATGTTCCTTAACCCGTCCAACACTGACCCAAAGCTCCGCCCCACTAAAGATCCACCCTACTGAACCTTCTTCTCACCGGAGCTCCGTCTGGTGTTACAGACATTTTTCATGGCTGCCGGTCGTCACGCGTGCGTAATTTGAGTGTTCCACGCTGTGGGATGTTCCTCACCATCTTCCTGTCTCCCGTATCCAGCGATCTCACAGGTCAGTCCGGGCTGGAGACGCAGCGTCGGCGGCGGGAGACACACCGTCCTCACCCAGTCGCTCTGCTGGGCACACTGGCCTCGTCTGGCTTTCAGCTTCACCAGAGCTTCAGACCATCATTAACCACTTTTTATACATCAATGCTGAGGTGTCAAAGGCTTATCGATGGCAAAAGTTCACAGTAAGTTCACCCTAATAGTGCTTCTACTTGGGTTCCATCTGGACCTTCTGCCCGACCACGTTCGTTGATTGGTTCCTCACTGGGTATTCGTGTTCAAAAAGTCAAAATATGAAGTTTGAACATGTGAAGGTGCTAAGCTAACCCACCTTAGCATCTGTCACTTTAATGATTATCTCAAATGACGTTTTCAAGGTCCAGAGGGCAGAACACAAATCAAGCGATTCACTCGTCACACAACACATTCCGGACTCTGGTTGCCACCTCTGTACCCAACCAACGTTCCCTCCGACTGTCCCACTCTACCTGCCCTCTATACCTGCCCACTGTTCCACTGGATCTACCCAACGCACCCCCCCCATTGTATCCACCCACTGTCCAAGTCCCATTGTACCCACGTGCTGTACCACTTTACCCACCTAATAAACCCTCCTACATTGGGTACTGTAGTGGGCAGCTGTAGAGTGGCAGCTAGGTGGCAGCTGCACCCACCCGCTGTATTACCGTATCTGCCCAATGTATCCTCTTACTGTCCCACTGTACCCGCTCTCTACACCCGCCCACTGTTCCACAATATCTGCCCAATGTACCCCCTACCCCCCACTGTATCCACCCACTGTCCCACGGTCCCGTTGTACCAACCCGTGGTACCAGAGTACCCGCCTTCTACACCCGCCCACTGCATCGTGGTACACACCTTCTGCACCTGCCCACTGCACCACTTTTCCCACCCACTATACCCTCCCACTTTAAAGCAGTACCTTCTTTCTCAACCCCCACTGTCCCACTTTACCCACCCAGTGGACCCTCCCACTCTAACTCAGTACCTGCCTTCTACACCCACCACTGTACCACTGTACCCACCCAATATCCCACTGTTCCAAGGTACCTGCTTGTACGAGAGCCCACTTTACCACTGTACCCACCCTCTATACCCGCCCACTGTATCCTCCCATTGTCACACTGTACCATGGTACCCATCCACCCAATCATGCTGTGGTGTGTTTGCAGGACTTTTTACTCTATAGGTCCTTTTGAGAGGTCCCCGGTCGCATCTTGGACCAGAGCAACTTATGGACTGAGACAAAGGCAGCGATGCTCACCGATGTCGTGGTTGAAGCTCCCGTCGCTGTTATCAAACCCGTCATGGATGATGATGTCCTCCACCCTGAACCTCTGCTCCACATCGATGTCGGTCACATTAAGAGAGTTTTTACCCAGAGTGACAGAGAAGCGGCGAGCTTTGCCGGGAGACCTGCAAGGCATGTGGAAGACCACAGTCACGGAGGTCCCCAGCAGCCGCTGGTTACTGTCAGTGATGTCACTTCCTACCAGTCTGGGAAGCAGTGGGCAGCGGTGAGGACCCAGCAGGACGAGATCAGACTCCCACCACAGCGCAACACCTTCACCTGCGACTTGCTGCGCCAAAATATGGCTGCAACCCACGGATGTGACTCCACGGTGGCGACCGCGCCGCCCACGATCTTCATCAGCTTCCTGTCGTGGCGCCGCCCGCATGATTGCTCTGCCACTGATGGTGAAAGCAGGTTCAAGGCAAAGCTCAAGGATTCCAAGGAACAGCACAGAAACAACCAGGAGTTCAAGGTGAGCCTACCTGGTTGAGGGGGCGCCGGTGAGGGTGACGCTGGAACTGCAGGAGCAGAAATATTGTTTTAGTCTGATGAGGAGCAAACTGCAAGATTCCGGAATGGATGTGACTCACGTGTCTCTGAGTAACAGCGAGGAATGTTGCAGTATTCCCAGACCAGCTGCCGGTTCTTCCAAACGTAACACCAGGGGCCCCGCTTGAAGCCGACATTCCTGCGAAAACACACGACATTGGACGCAGTGCCAGCGCCGGAAGTGATGACGGAAGTTAGCCTTGTTAGCCTCGTTAGCTTTGAGATGCCTGAGTGACTGGACCCTGCACTCGTCCATAAGCGGGTCAAAAATGACCTGTATTAGAATCAATACTTTTTTTTTGGTGCCATTTCTGTCATTTTTGGTTTGGAATGGTCATTTATGTTTTGTATCGTGTTTATTTTTCCCTTTCTAACATTTGGAGTAGAAACAGAGACGTGAAGAAAAAAAAGCATCCACATTTGCTTCCAGCACAGCTGCTCTCGCGGCTTTAAAGGTGCGGTCAGTCCTCATGATGATCATCATAAACGTCCCGGGGGGACGCCGACGTTCGTGTCGGCTCTTGTGAGCAGATGTGGTGGGTTATGAAATATTTCATAAGTCAGTGAACCTGCAGTAGTTGTGCTTCCCGGAGTTGAGGTCTGAGGTCAAGTAGCGCTCCCTGGTGGCCGCGTCCCACTCCTGACACGTCTGTCCGCTCCCTGACGTGGACTCGGAGCCTCGGTAGAACAGCCCAACGCCCTCGTAGCAGTGGCGGCGGCGCTGGCGGCGGCTGCCTGCTGCTACATGCACACGAGCGTGTTTGTGTTACAGGAGAGGAACGCGTTGGGGTTACGGCGGTACAGGAGAGGAGGAACGCGTTCAGGTTACGGCGGTGCAGGAGAGGAACGCGCTGGGGTTATGGTGGTACAGGAGAGGAGGAACGCGTTCAGGTTACGGCGGTACAGGAGAGAAGGAACGCGTTCGGGTTACTTCGGTGCAGGAGAGGAACGTGTTGGGGTTACGGCGGTAGAGGAGAGGAGGAACGCGCTGGGGTTACGGCGGTACAGGAGAGGAGGAACGCGCTGGGGTTACGGCGGTGCAGGAGAGGAACGTGTTTGGGTTACGGCGGTGCAGGAGAGGAACGTGTTGGGGTTACGGCGGTGCAGGAGAGGAACGTGTTTGGGTTACGGCGGTGCAGGAGAACCACAGCTCCCCTTTGAGTCGAGCCTCTCACCGGTTTCACAGCTTTTCCCCTCGAAACCATCAGGACACAAGCAGAACATGTGCCGACCCGTCGACAGGGATGGAAACGAGGTTCCTCCGTTCAGACAGACGTCACCTAACAGTCGTTGCAGACAATTGTGACTTTAATGGAGGATTCCGACCACCGCGATGATATTTCGTACAGTAAATTACATTAATGGCTGCTAATTGTCAAAGTCTGAGCCGCCGCAGGGTCAGAACCAGAGAGTCCAAATCACCTGGAGCCTCAAAGGAGGAAGGCGAGGCGAAATCAGGAGATCTCAGTTCTCCTCTCTCACCAAATAAAGCCTGAAAGCATAAAAGATCCAAGACTTTCATCTCTGAAAAAAAAAATTCTCTAATAAATTCACAGTTCAGAACAAGAAGATTGAAAAGTCTTACTGCTTCAGCCGAGGAGAAGACGAGCAGCCAGAGAACCTCAGAGCAGAACCCTGTCATTCTTACTGCGGAGCTGAGCAGCATGAATGTGCATGAACGCGCTTGCAGAGGGTGGGGATGCGTGTGTGTGTGTGTGTGTGTGTGTGTGTGTGTGTGTGTGTGTGTGTGTGTGTGTT